>JBCNJP010000014.1:556203-588213 GCA_039602395.1 Deinandra increscens subsp. villosa | reverse complement strand
ATTATTAATATCTAACTGATACAATGGCCGATTATTTTGAACAGCTATAGATATTACAGTTCTGATAGTAACCATTTTAACCACAGGAGAGAAAGTCTCATCAAAGTCTACTCCCTCCTTTTGAGCATACCCTTTAGCAACCAACCTAGCTTTAAACCTATCAATTTCGCCGGTTGACTTATATTTTATTTTGTATATCCACTTACACCCTAGCTTTCCTTCCAACGGGAAGATCAACTATATCCCAAGTATGTTTCATATGAAGAGCTTCAAGCTCTTCATTCATGGCAACTACCCAATTATGATCCTTAACAGCCTCAAAATAATGCTTAGGCTCAACACTTTTGTTTAAAGTAGTGGCAAGACATAAACTGTTAGCAGAAAGTTTTGAAAAATTTACGACTTTTTCTAATCCATACTTTACTTTCCCTTCTACCACAAAGTCTTTCATTTTACTTGGAAACACAGATTGTCTGGTAGACCTCCTAGGAGCTGTATATTCATCAGAACGGGACACTCCCTCATAAGAGTGTCTTATTTCAGTCCCTTCATTAGTACCATCATCCCTAACCTCATGCTCAACCCTATCAGACATGGGAACACCCTCACCAGATTGTTGATTTGCAGCCTTACCTGAAGTGAAGATATCCTCATTACCAACTTGTTGAGACCCATGAGGAGGTAGGTTTTGTGTTATGACAATTCTATCCTCATCATGGGGAGCTGAGTCAGCATTAGAAGGAGTGGCTTCTTCATATTCATACAAATCAAAAAAATTAACATTTGTAATATTTTCTGTTTCAAAATTAATCTGATCCATATCAGACCTTGTTTCCTTAAATGGAAACAAATTTTCATAAAATTTTACATCTCTAGAATATACAACATTTTTGTTGTCAAGACTCCAGAGTTTGTAACCTTTTTTCTCATTTGAAAAACCCAACATAACACATTTTTCTGCATTGCTTAAAAATTTATTTGTGTTATTGAAAATTGTAGAAAAACAAAGACACCCAAACATTTTAATATGACTCAATGAAGGTTTAAAACCATATACAACTTCATAGGGGGCTTTTCCATTCAACACAGATGAAGGAGTCCTGTTAATAAGGTAAGTTGCAGTTAGAATACAATCTGACCAAAACTTAAGTGGGACACCACTCTGAAACAAAAGGGCTCTAGCCACATTAAGCAAGTGTCTATGCTTTCTCTCAGCAATCCCATTTTGCTGAGGAGTATAGGCACATGTAGTCTGATGGACAATTCCTAACTTTCCACAAAAAAACTTTCATTTGATTATTTACAAATTCTGTCCCATTATCACTTCTAAAGGATTTGACATTTACTTTAAACTGATTTTTAAGAAGATTTACAAACGTCTCAATATAGAAAAACACTTCTGTCTTATTTTTCATTAAAAACACCCAAGTGGCCCTAGAGTAATCATCAACGACAGTGAGGAAAAAATTAAAGCCTTCTCTACTAGACAGTCTGTATGGACCCCATACATCCAAATGGACTAACTCACCTAATTTTGTTGTTTTATGTTCACTCAAAGGGAAGGGTTCCCTGTGCTGCTTGGCTCTATGGCAAACCTCACAGGGATCAGGACTGGTTTGAGACACAAGTTTTAAATCATATTTGAGTATTCTAAGGACAGGATCAGAGGGATGTCCAAGTCTAGCATGCCATAAAGACTCATTTCCACTTGAACCAAACCACACCTTATTAACAACAGGAAAGCTATCACACATATATAGACCATATGATTCTCTACCAATCACCAGAGTTTTCTGGGTTAAAGAATCCTGAACAAAGCAACTAGCCTCATTAAAGGAAACAGTTAGCTTGCTATCTTTAGCCAATTTGTAAATCGACATGAGATTTACAGTATACTCAGGAATAACAAACACATCCATTAGTGTAATGGTGTTACTAAGTTTTAGATTACCAATCTTAGTTACCAAAGCATCAGTTCCATTAGGGTGTTTCACCCTGATTTTAAATTCTCCTACTTCTACAGGATTAAGAAGATTTTTATCAAAACACACCATATGGTGGTTTGCACCTGAGTCAACAATCCAGTTAGTCCCACCTATGGTACCATCTAGATCAGGAAATCTAACATGTCGGGGTCCATGACTAGTTAGACACAAAGACTTACCTGCAGCAGCTCCACTGCTAAGGTTATCACTAGGTTTGTCACCTAAAAGCAGGGTTGTAAAAGTCGGTCGACTCGGCCGATTACTCGGCGATTAGTCATGAGGCGGAAGGGATCCGTAGCGATTCTTAAAATTCGGACTAAACTCGTTGACTCGGTCAACTATTTCAATTAAATGGGGTTTTTTAATCCTACACGTGTTGAAGACACTGATTTTAATCTTCACGTGATATCACAGTAAGTGGATAGGTTGTACAATTCCCTATGCAGTTATTGCTTTCATTTGTTATGTTGAATACAAATTTTCAACTCTTTTTTTTAATTAAAAACAGTTTTAATAGGGGGTAGTGGGCTGAGTATATGGGTTGAGCAATGTTTTAAAAACCGGTTTTTTAGTTGAACCGAAAAACTGTCCGGAAACGGTCGAACCGATCGGACCGGTTGAACCGGCCGGTTCAACCGGTCACCTTCTAAAACTTAGGATTTTAGCCATGGCCTTGTACAACCTGCATTCTTTTCATATACACCTACATTCCAACCTCATGAAAACCATTTTCCACTATTTGTTGCACTATTTATTTGCAAGTTCCATTCAACCATACGAAATTCTCAAAGTACAAATCCAAAACAAAAATCCAAATTAAAAACAATACCAAGTACATGAAACCATACAAATAGATCGAAATAAGAAAATACAAATCCAACACAAACAAAAGCATAAGCACCATCATGGAGACATAGGAGTGTTGTATTCGTCAAGTGCGCGGTCGCTTAATGGTTGAAATTCACTATCATCTTCTTCTCCATCCTCGTCAACAAGAGTATAATCACCATTATTTTCTACAATACCAAATAAGAAGTAATAATGTAGTGCAATGAATATAAAAATTATATACTACATCAAAGTCACTAATTAATATATATTAGAGTCAAACCTTGCGTTTGAGTCGCCGGTTGGGTTTCATCAAGCATGTCTTCTATTTCATTAATATTGAGTTCCTCTTCGGCCTCTTCTTCAACCACCCAAAAATCCGCATTTTCAATGCACTCATAATCAATCGGATCATATGACCTTTTAGAGCTTAGGTGCCTAAAAAACAAGTGAAATACATAAAGTATTTAGTTACTCATATTATTATGTTAAAAAAGAATATATATATATATATATATATATATATATGTATATATCTTACCTATTCTGCAAACGCAAGTTATAATGAACAAATACAAGATCATTTAGTCGTTGATGCTCCAACCTATTCCTCCTTTTGGTGTGGATCCTTTCAAACACACTCCAATTACGTTCGCAACCCGAGGAAGATGCGGTTTGACTTAATATTCGAACAGCAAGCATTTGCAACATAGGATATTCTCCACCAAATAATCTCCACCATTCAGCTAAAAAATAAACAGTTAGTTACATTATAACATAATATATTATTCAACAATAACATATAATACAAAATCTTACCGGGTTGAGTAGCATTACGAGAAGCCACCGCACTAGTCCTACCAAAATGATCATGCGCATCACGAAACTTGCCTAAAGCCTTTGTGATATCCAAAACATCAATGCCGGAAAAGTTCTTCTCGGCCATATCAAGAACACCACGAACCACATTAGCCTCTTTACAAAAACTATTTGGATCACACTGAAAAGCGGGATTTAACCAATATGCCGCTCGATGAATACTAGCACTTAACATATTTTCCCAACGACGATCAAGTATATCCGTATATGGCTTGTATAACGCTTTCTTTCCCTTAAACAATGCCTCAATCTCTTTCCTCGCCCGATACATTCCATCATAAACATACCCCATAGAAGGTTTCTCATCCATATCACATAAACGCAAAAGTCTTAACAAAGGGGTCATAACTTTCACGGTGATCAAACAATTATTCCAGAATTCCTCTTTCAACACAATTGACTTACACTCAATTAAATTTCTCATTTTCAACATCTTTTTAAACTCATTAGAAACAACCATAGCTTGCAAATCATCTTTGTGATCAACCAAACTCTTCAATGCAATGAAAGATGTACCAAAACGAGTGCTACATGGCCTAATTATTTCTGTCCAACCGGGTCTTTGTCTTAACCAATTCAAAGGCCATTTATGATTATAAATAAAAACGGTAACCCTGGATGCAAGAGTGATTAAACTTTTCACATTTTCTAATTCAGAAACATCCTTCATGACAAGATTGAGACAATGTGCGGCACAAGGGGACCAAGTCATAGAAGGGTATCTATCACATAATGTGACGCCCACTTCCAGACTTGGCTCCAGAAGGGGTCACTAATCGGATTTACTCATGAACACAAGGTAATAACAGAGATTACTAAGCAGCGGAAATTTTAAACTTTTATTTAATTGCCAAGTACTACAAAGTAAGAGATAATTTACATAAGGAAATACTAACTATCATTACGTTTTATTGCTATAACTATATCTATGCCAGCTTGCCATAACATTCCTTCCTTCCGATAGCTTGCCCGTCTAATCCCTTATCACCAGGGTCTTCTCATAACTAGTCGAAGCCTCACCCTGACCTGACATACATACATTTTTGGAAAAGGTAAGCTTACGCTGGTGAGTTCTATATTTTAAAAGCTTTACCTCGGTGTGAGGTTTAAAACCCTTGGACCTGCAAGATCCCTTTTTCACAGACAATTAACAAGTATAATATATATCACAATTATATAATACACAATATTCCTTAACAGGAAACACCCCATATAAAATCATTTATCCTGCTATCCCTTCCTACAACCCCAACATTTAATACTAGTGTAAACCCTGCTAATGTATAAGCAGAGAAACCATCTTTGCGGACTGCCGAGTTTACCCCTTTAGGGTATTCCCTATAACGGTCAGTTGTCTCGCTTTCCCTTATTTGCTAACTGCCGAGTTTACCCTTCTAGGGCATTCCCTATAACGGACAGTTGCACCGCCTTCCCCTATTTGCTTACTGCCGAGTTTACCCTTCTAGGGCATTCCCTATAACGGACAATAGCTTTTTCCCTTTTCTATTTGTAGTGGTCTCTAATCCCATTGAGCAACACTACCGCCTAACTCCTTCTGTACTACTACCCGCCCCTTAGTTAAATACCCAAGAGACTTAAGATTATTAGTAAACAGTGATAAGGTCTTCATATACTGCAACAAGTGGACATCTCCCAATTTATCGTTAGTGTATGTATACAGGGCGTATCCTCCACACTTCTGATATACTGGGTAACTAATATTATTATGTATATATATAGGAAGTACCAGCGGCGTATCCACCACATATTAATAAAGCAAATGCATCACCTGTTCTCATATAATCATACATATTCACTATAACGTTTACTAATAATTCCTTTATCACTTGACTATTTAATTTCGAAGCAAATATAACACATATCATATCACAGTCATTATAATTACGTTATAACACGTACAATGGTTTAATATCGTTTTCATAACATATCATATATATATTTCTATATATATTATCCCAAAAGCCTTTTAACAGTTTATCAATTCAAGATATTTCACGTATATGCATTTCCATAACAGTCCACATATATATATCAATTTAACAATAATTTAATAGTTCAATATACCCATTTATCAATTAGCACCTTAACAATCTGATATATATTTACTCAAAGGTAATTCAATAATTCAGATACGCAACATTTCAGTTATAAATCATTTAGATGCATTTGTATGTATATCAGCCCGAAAACATTTAAAACATTTAAAATATTTAAGAGTGGGCTCATAGAACTCACCTTATGTCTTTAACTCGTTACACGAACGGAACTTCCGCAACGATTCCCGATTTAACCTAATTTGCGTATCGTATGGCGTTAACGCAGGGTTTTATACAATAAACACTTCCTATGTTTATTTTAACATCTTGTTATCTTAATAATATTCAATTATTAAGTTTATCCCTTTTTAAAGGTTAAAATGACCAAAATGCCCTTTAGGCAGTTATCCTGTTCTTTTAATGATAATATGAAGACGCGCATTCCTATAAGTAAACGCTCACCCCGGGATCGCCCAGTGTTGGGATGCCATTGCCCAGATGGGATGGCGACACCCCCGCTATGTCAGAAACCCCAGTGTACAGGCGTTTACCCTTCCGGTCCGCACGAACTTCTAAATATTCCATTAACTTGGTATTTTTAATACTTCATTATTTATCCATTTTAACTTCATATATACTTATTATATGTATAAACATGTTACCATACCAAAATTCAAGTCCCCAAACCCTCCGGATTATTTTATATTAAATAACCTTATTTCAAAACCCTAATTTTATTAAATTCCCATTTTATTGTCAAAACTCATTTTTATTCAAAACCGTCTTAGGGTATTATCCATTATAACATTTTATAATATCCTTTAAAATGGCAAAGCCTATTTCAAAACCGTTTACTCGATTTGGACATAATAACGACATGAAAACCCTAATTTTGACCCGTTTACAAAACCCATACCAAACCTTTACCAAGTCTAAAAAAAACTTAGGGCTTTCTTATATAACATCATTTTAAGAGTACCTAAAAAAATTCAGAGCCTAACTCCCACCCGATCACCCGAATTTGACAATTTATGCTCAAGAACCCTAATTTTTGCATAGTTTTAGAAAGCATACTTAGAGATCGATTTAGCAAAAACTGAGAGAGGTTATTTTAAATCATACCTAGAGAAGCTTGACTGCTGAATTTCGGATTTAAAGCTTTAGCCGTTTGGGAGAATTGAGCCGAAGAAGTTCTGGGTTCGTTTTAGGGTTTTTGGATGAAGAACTCGTGAATTGGCGAGGAAATCTGTTGAAATGGGTCCGCTATTTATACAAGGGAGGGTCGCAGGGTGATCTTACACGTAGAAGGGTGATTAATCCGGTCAAAATCGACATCTGGATGGGTCAATTCGAGTCAAAACGTGAAGAACACGATGAAACGTGGCTGAATCTGCGTCGTGGGCGGGCCGCGTATCGCGCCGGACCAAGGATAGTCCCGCGCGTACCGCCTGGCGAGAATAGAGAAATGACAGAATTGGTCCCTCGACCTTTTATTTACATTTTGGCCCTCTAACTTCTACCAAACTGTTATTTTATGCACCGAACTATTATAAAACATGTTAAATAAAGTTTCTAAGGCTCGGGACACCCTCGATGATATACGTATACATACGTATATATTTTTATATATATTTATATATATTTTTCATTATTTACACATTTGGCCCCTCAAATTTTATAATACTTATCATTTTATGTCCCGAATCATTTTAGGATATTATTATAACATATTATAAGCCTCGGGGTACTTATAAAAGTTATAGATACGTATAATATCCGTAAGTATTCATAACTTTAAATAAATTACACTTTTAGCCCTCCAACTTTTATCCTTTGCATATTAAGCTTCTAACTTTCGATGTAACTATCGTTTTACATCTTATGACCTTCCTAAACATGTTTCTAACATTCTCGAAGGTTCGGGTCATATATAAATATATATATATACACATATATTTGTGTATTTACATAAATTACACTTTCTACCTTTCTATTTTCTTGTTAACTATTAAGCATGCATTTTCACATGTATAACTATCTAAGTACGTATTTCCGCATATATATTCATTAAATGAATATTTCGCATGCATTCATACTATACTAATCATATATTTACATGTATTTCAATATCATGCAATCGTGTAAACCTATTTTCTCCCGGTTATTATTTATTTCCATCATATAAACGTTTAGCTACGTTTTTCATGTTAACATCAATTATCTTTGATCTAAAACACATATTATTTCATTTTCTTTCCTCATGTTATCAACTAACACATATATCATTCATGCAATACTATCTTTTATCGATTTATTACCCGGTAATGGGTAAATATGCATTTTTCAAACGTTTTAACACGTTTAGCTTTCTAACACATATCTCATGTGTATTAATCACATTAATCACGTATTTCTCAAATTTTGGGATGTTACACATAACAATTCACCAGCATGTTTGTAATTAGCAGCATTGTCCGTTATCATTTGAACTACATTTTTTGGCCCAACCATTTCAACAATTTCAGCAAACAAGTTACACAAGTTAGAAGAATTGCTCTCTATATCGGAAGCGTCAACAGATTTAATGAATGAAATCTGTTAGGACCGATTTTCACTACAAGAATCTCGATCTTGAGCAAGAACAGATTCGGATGAGAAAACTCAAAACAAATGTAAAAGATGATGATGATGAATCATGAATAATCATAAACAAGAAAGATGATGATCAAGTCGAATGAATTCATTAATCGAAAGATTACAATCAATGAATCATGAAGAACACTCTCTCTCTCTAGAAAATCCATGACTCACTCTCTCTCTAGAATCCATGACTCACTCTCTCTCTAGAATGGAAATCTCACACTCTACAAGAAATTCATCATCTCCACATTCGGAGACTCCTTTACTTGTAATGGGCACCCTCACTATATATAGTGAGGGTGACTAACAACAGAAAAACATAACTGAATGAACGAAATTACAAGTAAAGATAAATAACATAAATCTTAATTAAATCAAAGCTGATTAAATTAATCCGAAGCTTGACTCGCTCGAACCGATCTTCCGTTGACTTTTACGTTGACCGTTGACCCGAACGGTTGACTTTTCCGGAAAACGGTCTTCGGTCCAAACTGCAAGCCTCGAGCATCACAACTCAGTCTCTAAATCGATTCACATGGATTCTTCAGTCGAATGCTTCGGTAAACAGATTTGATGGCGTCAGTCACATAGATTTTTGTTCCAACAATTTCCTCCTTGACTGATGCTTTCAAATCTGTTCAACTGCTGAAGAATCGCTCTACCGTACATCTTCAATGAGAAACTGATAAACCGGAGACAATCTGTCGTAGAGATTCCTCCTCTGAATAAGCTTCTTCTGTTCTCGTTGCTCCAGTTCGAGATCCAAGTGCTCTGACTCACTCGGTTCACACGGTCGGGTACAATACTGAGAAAATGCTACATCTCGGAGTCATAACCGCAACAAACTGAATCAGATAAACCAATCAAACACTGAAAATGCTCCAACTCCGAATAATCGACCCGATATCCAAATCCATAATAATTCCTCTTATTTCTCTAAATCTCCCCAAAAACATCAAGTCGGAAGCGTAAAAATGAGATGCGGAGAGTCGAACCGTCGCGATCGGTTGCCTAGAGAAACCGGATAAACAATCTTGAAATCGGACAATCTCGCGAAAAACCGGAAGCCGGATGCTGACAGTTGTGAATAATCCGCGTGACTGAGGTTGGATGCGAAAATAAAGTAAACTATTAAATTTCTTCAAAAAAACGGTCAACCGAGAGATTTAACCGGATAAATTCCAATAATTAACTGAGATTCCAGTTAATCCGGTTAGTTGACGACAGCGCTGCATCCACTAAAAATAAAACGTGAGATATAACGAGAAAGCCGAGTAATTAACCGGATAATAAAGCTAACCCGTCAGTGATCGATAGCAAACATTACGCGCGACGCCAATAAACAAGAACCCCAATAAAATTAAATAAATCCGTGACTAATAAATATTTTTGCAATTTCGTCGCGGCGTCATCTTGATCGTCTTGTAAAATACTGATAGAGAAAACCCCGCATTTGACAAAAATGCTAAATATTAATTAGTTGATAAAAATCTCTCAAAGAAAACCTTTTATCCATGTGAATATCCCTCAACCAATCAGAATTAAGCCTGCTTAAACCATAATCCGTGTGCTTGCGCTTTATCCAATCAGAATGGAGATTCCCATTTGATCTAACGGCGCACATTCAAGAGATCTGAGGGCTGAGAAGGGGCGATCCGTGTGAAAGGGTGACAGCCAATCACAGGCTAACAGCAACCCAGCCTTTAACGGCTCTTTCTCCAGGTGGGACCAGCGCCTATTTCTCCACCAATCACAGGTAGACAGCGGTAAGGCCTCAACGACTCTTTTTACAACAGTGGGTCCCATGCGCCATATTCTCAAAGAATTCCTTGTCAGCTGGGCCCACTCGGTTTCTTACAAACCAATCACAAATCGACAGCGAGCTAGTGTTGTAGGGGTTGACCGACATCCAAGAGAGAGAAATTCTCAAGCTGCCCAATCAGTTAAAGCCACGTCAGCCTGAAGTTTCCTCCTTCCTTAAAAATTCGTCGACCCACCTGCAAACCCTAATCCGCCGGAAAGCATGACCGGAAATACGAGGTACCCACCGGAAAACCGTAAATCGCATGTATCTCCCATAATACTTAACCAAAATTGACGAAATTTATACCCCCGAACTCGTATCGACTTCCTCTACAACCCTGGACGTTCAAAAACTTCTGAAACGATCTCGAACGAAGACCCAGATGACAAGTTCGCTAACCTTTTCAAGTCCGCTAACCATGCCGGAAGTTCGCTAAGAGGTAGAGAAGTACGCTAGGACACTCCTGAAGTTCGCTAAGGAACAAGTTCGCTAAGAAGACATCAAGTCCGCTAAGCTTTAAACAAGTCCGCTAAAGCAAACCTCAAGTTCGCTAACAACCTTAACAAGTTCGCTAGGGCAATCTGCATATCTTCAAGACTGATGAACAATTCTGGAAAACTCGATGAACACGAAGAACTTACTTGTTAACTTGAATCTGCCCAAAACCGTAAGGAAAACCCGTAATGATGCACGAAATATGAAGCTGAACCATTCACGAGACAATTGTGGCCACCAACAACCCATAAACAGCAGCTAATCGGATCAAAACAGCTCCAAAATTCTGCAAATCTTCAAGAACACGAAGAACACACACTTACACCGTCAGTGTGTGTTTTTCCAGATCCGCTCAAACCGTTGAGATTCAGACGAAACGGATGCTTCCAATGGATCCGGAACGCGTTTTCCACTGAGAATCATACCTCACTTCATCCGAAAACATGAAGAAAAACCCAGAAAATGAAGAATCAAGCTCCAAAATCTTCAAAAACCCCAAATACGGGAAAACCCCAAAAGTTCCGAAAAAATGAGCTCGGATCTTCAATTTTCCAACAGATTTGAACAAGTAGAAGATAGAAACACATCTAAATGAACTCCAGAACACGAATCCATCATCCATATCATCAGAATCCATCCAGAATCGAAGAAAAAATAGAAAAAAGTCTCTAAATATAAGTTTTCTCATCTTCACCCATTCAAGCTCAAAATCACAGATTCGAGTGACCAGATTCACGGTGAGATGAATCTGATCGGTACCCGCTCTGATACCATTTGTTAGGACCGATTTTCACATCAAGAATCTCGATCTTGAGCAAGAACATGGTTTGGATTCGAAAACTAAAAAAAACAAATGAAGAAGATGATGAAGATGAATCATGAATAATCATAAAAAAAAAGATGATGATCAAGTCGAATGAATTCATTAATCGAAAGATTACAATCAATGAATCATGAAGAACACTTTCTCTCTCTAGAATCCATGACTCACTCTCTCTCTAGAATGGAAATCTCACACTCTACAAGAAATTCATCATCTCCCCATTCGGAGACTCCTTTACTTGTAATGGGCACCCTCACTATATATAGTGAGGGTGACTAACAACAGAAAAACATAACTGAATGAACGAAATTACAAGTAAAGATAAATAACATAAATCTTAATTAAATCAAAGCTGATTAAATTAATCCGAAGCTTGACTCGCTCGAACCGATCTTCCGTTGACTTTTACGTTGACCGTTGACCCGAACGGTTGACTTTTCCGGAAAACGGTCTTCGGTCCAAACTGCAAGCCTCGAGCATCACAACTCAGTCTCTAAATCGATTCACATGGATTCTTCAGTCGAATGCTTCGGTAAACAGATTTGATGGCGTCAGTCACATAGATTTTTGTTCCAACAAAATCCCTTTCTCACAGTAAACCAAGAAATTAATCAAATGACGTTGCCTAATGTCCCTCCACCCATCACTCATAATTGTGCACCCACTTTTAATCCAATTACTTCTAAACGAATCTATCAAACAAGAAACATGAGTTTTTGCATATTTCAACAAATTAACCCTCAAAGCATGATAATTCGGGGCTTGATAACCATAACCAATGGTAGCAATTTTATCTATTGCAATTTGAAAATAAGGAGAGTTACACGCATTCATCGGTATACATGAATCATAGAACCACATTGCAAGGGCCAAGTCAGCATCATGCAATCTTTCCTTAGTTTGCATAGATTTTTTAATAGAGGGTTGAGTAGAATCATTTGTACCTTTTGTAAAGAAAGGATGCATGGTTGATGTGGCTGGTTTTTCCCCTTTCTTGCTTGGTTCTTTCTTTGTGTTTGATCATATTCTTCATCTTCATCCAAGATATCAATGTTATCTTCAAGCTCACTAGTCTTTCTTTTTGACTTTCGTTCTTGTTCTTTAATCAAACCTTGCATAGTAAATTTGACATCCGCCGGTACCTTTTTACAAGGTCCTACATCACCTTTAATGTGTGCAAGATGTTTCATTCTATGTATACCACCACCACGCACAATTTTATCACACAAACGACATATAAAAACTACTTTCCCATTCTCATCTTTATGTGAATCTACATACTCCCAAGCTTTATCCGTTTTTGATCTTACACTTGACTGAACTGTTGATTGAGATTGAGATTGATTCTACAAAGAAAAAAAATGCCATATCAAGACCAAGAACATATATAAACTAACATCTGTTTTGCCTGATTCAGAAACATATATAATCTGTAAGAATAAACATATAATCTAATATCTGTTTTGCCAAGAGGTAACAAGAGGGTTCTAATCCAAGAGTAGACATTGGTGGAATTAGTTGGGAACTAAGAAATTTGGTTCGGATACAGTGAATAAGGTTCTCGGATTCGACTTATGATGCAAATGTCACTCAAAGATTTGGATTAGAATCATAAGTTGAAGGGGCTGGAACAATACCTGAGTCTCATCCATCTTCAAGGCGGCGTAGGGAGGCGGAGCAGGGACGCGGAGGTGGGTGGCTGAGGCGGAGCAGGGAGGCCAGAGGCGGTGGCGGTGGCGGAGCAGGGAGGCTGCTAATCGTTGGAAGCGGCGTTCTCCAGAACAGGGACGATGGTTTTGAGAAACTAGGTTTTTGCGATGGATTTTAAGAAACTAGGTTTATTAAAAAAAATTAAAAATGTTCAAACCGGCGGTTATCACAAACCGGGTAACCGGTCGGACCGCCAAAACCGGCCGGTCCATTGCGGTCCGGTTACTACCAATAAACCGGTAACTAAAAAACCGGTGATGCGAGCGGGTGGCGGTCGAACCGGCCGGTTCGAACCGGTTTTTAAAACGTTGGGGTTGAGATCAAGGTTTTCTATTATTTATACACTTTTCTAAGTAGTATATTGAATACAAATTTAAATTGATTTTATTTTTATATAATTATATATATAATTATATATAGGGTTATTGGCTTGAATTAATCCCAACTATCACTTATTGGCCGGGATCACTCCCAACTAAAGAAATCACCACCGCCACCCCCAACTATGAACCTAATTTCTGACAACACTCCCTCCGTTAAAAAATCGTGTCATAAAATGTGCATAGCGTGTCATAAAATGTGAATGAGGGAGTGTTGTCAGAAATTAGGTTCATAATTGGGGGTGGCGGTGGTGATTTCTTTAGTTGGGAGTGATCCCGGCCAATAAGTGATAGTTGAGATTAATTCAAGCCAATAACCCTTATATATATAATTATATATATAATTTTGTTTTTATATAAAAAAATTCCGATTCGACTCCTCCCGAGGAATCGCCGAGGAATCCGAGGAGTTCCTCCAAGGACGTCGGCCGCCTCGACTCGGACTTCCGACTTCCGCATCCTTGCCTAAAAGACACAACAATCTATTAACTTGATCCTGAGTAAAGCTCCTGATAGGTGAGGATGTAGCCTCGTCACAAAAGTTTTTTGAAGACATATTTGAGGACCCAATTTTTTTCCCTGAAGTTGGTTTTGACTTCATCCAAGTGGGATACCCAATTATTTCGAAACACTTGTCAACAGTGTGCCCAACCTTGGCGCAATGTGTACACTTCAAATTCGGATTTCTAGGTTGTCTTTTCTTTATTTCATAATTCTGATTAAACCTTGAGTTGAAAACAGATGTTTGTGTTTGTGAATATTTGGTTTCATTCCCACTGTTTCTATGAGACTCTTCTCTAGAAACAATGGAGAATGCTTCTTTTATAGTAGTCAATTCAGGTTGTATCAGGATGTTTGTCATGTTAGTTTCATAGGAACTATCAAGACCCATCAAAAATTGCATCAATTTTATAAGATGTTGAAAATCATTGAATTCTTTGGAAGCATCACAAGTGCATGTGGGTAACTGTAGAATCTGATCTAACTATTTCCACATGATATTAAGTATGTGGTAATACTCAGACACACTCAAGTTACCATGTGTGAAGTTATTAATTTTTTGATACAGATTGAACACAACTGACCCATCAATTTTATTGTATGTGTCCTTTAATCCAGTCCACACAGACGAGGCAAGATTAGAATAACATGACCCAAATACAAGTCCTCACTAACCGAATTGAGAATCCAAGTTAGAACAACAGAGTTGCACCTATCCCATTGTCTAGCCAACACATTATCATCAGCAGATTTTTCACAAGATCCATCAATAAAATCATATTTATTTTTTACTTGTAAAGCCAATTTCATAGCGTTTGCCCAGAGAGTGTAGTTCTTTGTGCCTTTTAGTTTTATGCTAATGATAGTTAATTGACTAGACTCACTAGGGTGCAAATACAAAGGATCACTTGGATCAAGTTTGCCCACCAAGGTGGCAAACGGGTTACTGGTATCACCATCAGTCATAATAACAAGATCAAGAAATCACAGAAAAACACAGAATAACCAAAAACCACAATAGAATCAGAAGAAACACACAAATTGTGAACACAAGTAATCACACAAATAGCAAGTTAGACAGGGATTGTCTGCCCCTGTACAGCATGCAACAGGAGACAACAGACCTGCACTGTACTAATTCTATCAGTAATAGAAAGAGGAATGATAAGGAACGATATCACCCAAGTAGTACCCAAGTTAGGGTTTCCAAGTCGTTTCCCGAAACCTTCACTTAGGGTTTCGACAGTGACGACCAGTGCTGCTACAACAGGTCCTTCAGATCCAGATCCGTCAAGAAACACCAATCAGGGTTCCAGGTCCTCGAACTGTGCTCCTCCACGTAGTGCTTCTAGAGCGTCCGGCGAGCTAGAATAACCGATCTCGTAGTGGATCTAGATCTTAGCAACGACGAACTGACTTCAACCACAGGCACCAGTGACTAGATGGAGGTTTTTGTACCTTGTGGAGTCAATCCTTCGTAACCAGACCGACGCAACTACGAGACTCTTGGAAACCAGGAAAAAGCGAGACC
The DNA here is from genome assembly GCA_039602395.1 of Deinandra increscens subsp. villosa. NCBI lineage: Eukaryota > Viridiplantae > Streptophyta > Magnoliopsida > Asterales > Asteraceae > Deinandra > Deinandra increscens. The sequence continues at coordinate 572,580 of JBCNJP010000014.1, read as the reverse complement.
GAAGGCTCGAGCCAACGTCGGAGACATAGTGAAGGTCAACAGGTGATAACACCAGTGACCGTCGACCTAACCCTAGATTTTAGAAAGATGAACCGACAACAGATCGATCAGGAGCACAACGGCTCTGATACCATGTCAAGAAACTGGTAATCACGAGTAAAACCAAACGATCTGAACAATTTATTACCAGGAAATACCACAAACATCAAAAACGCTACAACAACAAATAGATCATCGACTCGATGAACTACACATCTACAGTTTCACAATCTATAGAGAAGAACAACTATTCATCAACTGATGAATAACTCTAGACTGAGACAGAAACAAGATGAACAGACGATCGGAGAGCAGAAGGAATCACCAAGAACTCAAACGGGAACGGTGTAACAAATCTCCTAACTGAATTCTCTCTCTTCTCTGTTACCCTAGCAGCCACAAGCGAGCCTTTATATGAAGCGATGAACCGACTTAACTAGGTTAAGTCACTCGGAGACACACAGCCCAAACAGCAACCAACAGCAAGCCCAGCAAGCCTAAATATTAGCATCTTCAGTCCTAGCTCCTACAGCCCAAGCTCCAGTGAAATATCCAACTCGACCCGAACCCGGAAAAGAAAGAAAAATATAATCAGCTCAGAGATAAAATATACAAATATGAAATATACAAATATAGCATATAAAATCTTATATTTTTAACAATAACTAATGCAAAAAGCAAGAGGATCCATAAGTCATTGTTACTATTACTATTATCCTAGTGGTGTACGTATATGGAAGGTCTGATATGATATGAGCTCGTTTTCTCAAACAAACTTATTTTGATGGAGCAAATATGATCGAATCCTGGAGTTTCTTTTGGATAAAAAAAATGAAAAGTGTTGTTGGGTTATTCGTTGTTTGATTATGGGTTACGGGTCAATACTTTAGACAGGTCACGGTTCAGTTTTTATTAACTAGTATTTTAAGCAAATTATATATGTGTTTAATAAAGGTGAAGTGGTAAAAGATTTGACCGAATCTCATGCATATATATATATAGTACGTACGTTGGAAGAAGAGTGGGCCAACTTGTGTACCTATTCTTTAGGTGGCTTAGAATATTGTGATTGATAATGTTTCACGTTGTTATTTTGTATGGCTATATTTGGTTAATAGTAAAGCAGCCATATATCTTCTTATTTTGTATGGCTAGAAATAGTCACTTTGTTTTGGTTAATAGTGAAGCAGCCATATATCTTCTGTTCAGATTTGTTTTGGTTAACAGTGAAGCAGCCATATATCTTCTATATATCTTCTGTTTAGATTTTCACCGTATATGGAACGGTAAAATAAAAACCCATTTGAGTTAAGAAAACCGTGAAAACTAAGCTTAAAATTTTATTTTTATTCTGATTTTTTTAAAAATACCGCCAAGTAAATTTTTTTTAAAAAAATATCTAAGAACCGATTTTTTGCAAAAAATATGTTAATCGGCCCAAAACAGGGTTCAAAATTTGTATTTTTTATTTATTTTTTATAAATTCTACATGCATTTTTAATGGTTTTAGTGAAAAAAAAAACAAAAAAACGCCGAGAGATTTTTAAAAAGGTGTTTACATGTCTAAACTTATAGAGGTGTATACAATGAATTTTTCAATATATATATCGCTCATCACTAATCTTTTTTTATAAACTTTTAGTGTTTTAATAAATCGATTTTCTAAAAAAATCCATTTAACCACTAAAAATTGGTTTCACTCCTCTATGCTCCTGATTGTTGATGCCCATTAAACATCCCTTCTTTTTAAATGTTCATTTTTTTTAACGGCGAATTTATTAAAAAACTCCGACAACTAGCAATGCGCTAGAAGCGGGAAAACAACAAGGAGACATTACATGACAATATTGAATTTACACCAATCGCTCCAACTTACTTTTTTGTCTCTACATCTATTGGAGCCCCAAAAAAAACTCGAGGCTTTGATGTCGAAGAAAATCTTATCGCTAGAAGTTCTCATTTATGTGTTCTTTCTTAGCTTCAATAATTTAACAGCAGTCATTTATAGAAACGTTTACAAATTTTATTGGGTATGCTGGTGAATATCAGATCGTGTGTATAACAATAATTGTGCAAAAAGATCGGAATTGAAAACCAAACTCAAATCATCCGAAAATTTGGATTTTCAAAACAGGGATTCTATTCAGACACCCCAAAATTTTATTTTTACACCCCAAACCGCCCCCCGTTTGATCAAACCGTCCCGGTTTGAATAAAGACAAACCCAAACCGCCCCGGTTTGATCAAACCGCCCCGGTTTAACTTTTTTTTTTTTTTAATTTTTGATCACAAAATGAAATTAAAATTAAGTGTGTACGATTATGAAATATGAATGACGACTTGTTATTTCATCGTTTGCTTTACTCCTTTTAAAATGGAACCCTTTGTCTTGTTTTGTTTTTTTGCTTTTTGACTTGAGATTGTAAATGAAATTTAATTTTGAAAAGTTTTGTGATATGGAAGACGAGAAATCACAATCTCCTAATCCATATTAGTTAAAATATAAAAAAGTTACAGTTTTTCACCCTTTGTGTTGATATTATAATTATAATTAGTTTATTAAAAATGTTGGGTTTGGTTGAGTTGTTTAATTAACCTGATATTTTACCGAGTTCCGTTTAAATTATAGAATTATTTGACAAAGAAATTGTTATACTATAAAAATGAGTAAATAAATGTTGCAAAAATGTTAATATTTAAAAAAATGACCCTTTTTTGTATTTAAACTTTGTATTTTTTTTATAAGGGCTATTAAAAAAATACCAATTCAAAAAAGAAAAAAAAAGGAAGAACAAACCGGGCCGGTTTGCCCGAACAGCCCCGGTTTAAACCTTGTATTCTGGATTCTGACGTGAAAGGACTTTTTTGTTTTTTCGAACCGGGCCGGTTCGCCCAATCAGCCCCGGTTTAGGGTGTGAAATTTGGAGAGGGGTGTCTGTACAGCAGGTCCCTTTTCAAAATTCCAGAAAGTCATGAGTCAAAATCAATTCTACGACTGTTCCGATCGAAGTCAAAATCAATCTCTAGACACTTCTTCAAAGTGTACAATTTTCAGATGTTTTATTTTCTTAAATTGGTAGTAGACAAAAGCAACACAACTACTCCTATTATGTTTTATTTTCAAAGTGTACAACTTTCAAATGTAAAATAAAATGTTTCATGATTCGGATATCCGTTTTCATTATCAGAAATAACATATATCTGAAATTTCAAAATTAGTAAAAATCACGATCATATCATTCTTTTTATAAAAAGATTTCGAAATCTAACCCTCCATTTGTAGACTTTACCATTTAGTCACCACTTAGATTGATAAGTATATATCTATATAGTATATAGTATATATAGTATAGTATATATACTTGTATAACATATTTATTTTAAGTTTTCTAACTAAAAAAACTAAAACTAATAAAACTAAAACTAAAACTATATCTATATCTAAATAAATAGATACCTAAAATCAACTATATAAAACTAAAACTGATAAAACGATATAAAATGAATTAAAAAACTAAAAAAACGATATAAAATATAGAGATAATAAAAGTTATTTCGCAAACTATAAAAAATTAGACACTTAAAATGAATTAAAATGAATTGTACAGTAAAACCTCTATAAATTAATAATGTTGAGACCGAGATATTTTATTAATTTAGCGAGATATTATTATATCGATAAATTAATGAATTATTAATTCAAAGTTGGCTTATATTCGTGAGCAGCTCTCAAATTAATGCATCGACCTTTAAAATTTTCATGTCCGTTCACTTTACCTATTTGAATAAAAACAGAAATAAGGAACTTTAATATTCCAATGTACATTCACACATTAATGAACTTTTCAAGTTCAATTTACATAGATCTAGATTGATCACTATAAATGTCTATTGATACCGTTCAAAATCCGGTTGATGATGAAGTTGATGATGATTCACTACATTTGGAACCGGTCACTCGAAAAGAAGCATTGCAAGCGGCAACAACTCCTCACAACCTCTTTATTGCAATACGATAATACAGTGCCTCAACTCTTAAGTGCAATGGTGAGAATTAAAGATGAACTAATTATAGATTTGAAGTTCACAAAAAAAAAGTGACTATAGGTTCATTTTTTACTAGACAATCCTAGAATTTTAGAATATTTTAGTAATTATTAATTTATAGTTTCGCTGAGACCAATATATTTACATTGGGATTTCAAAAAAAATTATTATCTTATTATTTTATCGATTGGGGTCCAATTTTGTACTGGTCCCAAGTTGGGACCGGACAAATTATTAGTTTTATCGAGGTTATTAATTTATCGAGTATTAAATAATAGAGGTTCTACTGTATAAGACTACCCGTAATGGGGTGTTATGGGGCAAAAAAATAGCCCATAACGCCCTTGATAACGCCCCGCCCCACTACGCAGGGGCGTTATGGGGCGTTATGAAGCTAAAATTCGAGAGGGGCGTGAGGGAGATAACGCTGAAAGGGGGAGGTTGGTGAGGCATTATGGGGGCTTTATCCACTACACCATAAAGCCCCATAAAGCCCATTTTCCAGTCATCGTCCACATGGCGGATAACGCCCCATTTGGGGCCTTATCCACTACACTTAGCCTAAAACTAAACTAAAACATACAACACAAAAAAGTTTGAAAAATATCATACTATACATAACAAAGCTCTTGATTTTATGATGCATTTAAAAAGAATAATAATATATGAATAAAAAAAATTTAAAGAAAAAATGAGAATTTTTTTTATTTTTCTCTTTAAAAAGGAGTTTTCTCGTAATTCTACCTGTATATATTCTTATAATTAGTATATTATTAAAATAATTATATGTTAGAAAGAAGATATGGAAAATATATTATCAAAGTACATTAAAATAATTATTAATACACATGTGTGTTGGTCTATATAAATCACTCAAAACTAAGGTTTATCAACACACAACGATCATTTAGTTTCATTCAATTATGGACTCATCACAAATATATTACAAGATGTCTGAAGAAGATGAAGGGTTACTTAGAGTGAATGAAATAAACGGGGGAATAGTTCTTCCTATGGTCATCAAAACGGCAATAGAACTCGATCTCTTTGAGATCATGGCAAAGATTCCTGGTGGTCAGTTCTCGTGTTTTGATCTTGCTTCAAGTCTTTCTAGACAAAACCAAGAAACCCTAGGGTTACTTGAACGGATTCTTCGATTCCTGGCTAGTTACGAGGTTCTCACATTAACCATAGTGAAGGATGAACATGGCGATTCTAAAACGCTATATGGCATGACAGCTGTGTCCAAACATTATGTCCGAAATCAAGACGGGACGTCTCATGCTTCATCACTTCTCCTTATCTACGATAAAGTATACGTTGATTGTTGGTTAGTTTTTATACTTACATCTTATATATATTTTCCTTACATATTTATGAAGTAGCTAGGGTGTACAAATGAAACTAACTACTAACAAATTACATAAAATCGTCCTTAAAACTCTAATAGAGCCAACTTAAGTAAACATAAGCCTAATTTTAAGCTCATTGTCAAGAATGAAGGGCCTAAATAAACTTATTATTGTTCTCACACAGATAGCTTAGTGGTATAGTAGTAACTTTCCATTCAAAAAGTTATGGGCTCAAATGCTGTAATAAGCACGCTCCGATTTTCTCATCCTGATTATTTACGTTTCATTTGTTGTGTATGTTAATATTGTTTCACCACTTTTCATGCATATGGCCTAAAGCATTATGATTATAAAACTTTTTATTGATATTCATCAAACCATTTAAAATAAACGATTTTGATTATTTTAAACGATTAATAATTATACACCTAAGACATTTAGACGACACTCTCGTACTCTCTTTTCATATTTATAAATCAATTTCTTTTTGTTCATTACAAGAGTTAATTATACTCTCAACCACTTAGGTGGTGACACGTGACTTAGAGCATTATATACACTAGTGATCAGCGAGTATTTGGCCCAATGATATTTTGATATGTAAATGTCACATCCTCTTTTAAAGGTTAATCGAATGTTCAAATCATGCAGGAGGAATGTTAGATTGATATAGTAGTAGATTAAAAGTTGTTCTATAAAAAAACCATGGGGCCTTTATTTTTATTTTTTTTCTTGTAAAATCTATTTAGTATTTTTAAAAGAAACTTCATAACTCACCCAATTTTAAAAAATAACTCGAGATCAATCAACATTTTATTTTCGTTTTGGCAGGTATCACCTGAAAGATGCGGTGGTGGAGGGAGGGAATCCATTTGACAAGGCTCATGGGGTGAATTCATTTGAATATCATAAAAAAGACAATAGATTCAATGAGATATTCAACAAGTGCATGTATGATCACACAAGAATAGTGATGAAGATGATTCTTGAAAAGTACAAGGGGTTTGAAGGGGCCAAACAGTTGGTCGATGTGGCTGGTGGTTTGGGTGCTAACCTTGAGCTTATTGTTTCCAAGTACCCTAATATTAAGGGCATCAACTTTGACCTACCCCATGTCATTAAGGACGCACCTTCCAAACAAGGTATATACACACCGTTTTAAAATATTCTTCTAAAATTCACCTAATAGTTTTAATTATGAGCCTAGAACTTACTGTACTAGACCAAGAGGCCATCGGCCCTAACCAAGGTAATCATTTTTATAAACACACATTTATTGCAATTGTTATCTTTGGATCATCCATTAATCCGATGAAACTAGTAAGTTTTGTACAGATTTGTCAAATTGAAGGAATTTTGCTAGTTTAAGGTTTATCCAGATTATCACTCAATTTAAGGAATTTAAGAATAAAAATGTATATGCAAGTCGCCCCCGACCTGCTCAGTTTAACCCTTGGAAATTATATATTGTCACCTCCACAATAGACCATCACACCTAAGTCAGTAATTTATATATGATTGTTGTATGATGTTCTCGACTAGGTGTGGAGTATGTCGGAGGAGATATGTTTCAAAGTGTTCCTAAAGGAGATGTAATTTTCATGAAGGTTAGTACATCAACTTTTAATTTCTACACAACCGAGCTATGTTTAAAGGGTCCTTTTTTTTGGTTAAATATCTACAATGATGTTTTTTTTTCTTTTAGTGGATACTTCACGACTGGAATGACAGTTATTGCATCAAGCTTCTAAAGAACTGTTGGGCAGCATTGCCCGATTGCGGAAAGGTGGTGGTGGCCGAACAAGTTGTTCCAGACCCTGTAAGTGATAATAGTTATAGCAACGAAGTTTCTAAAAGCGCCACCAGCAATGACATGTTCATGTTGATATTTAGCCCCGGTGGCAAAGAGCGAACATCAACAGAATACAATGTCTTAGCTAAAGAGGCTGGATTCACTTCCATGAAAACTATTTGCAGGGTTTCTACTCTTTCGATCATGGAGTTTTACAAGGATGCTTAACTATATATATCGAATATAATAGTCGTGTAATAACGATATTGTTATGGGTTTCACGTTTATGGGTCATTCGAATAAGTGGGCTTGCATGGATCATTGAAGACCAGCATATATGTATGCATGTGTTTGATTTGAGTCCGGGTCTCTAGCTATTATTTACGTTTGAGTTTGTTTTGTTTTTTGTTGAGTTCTTCCGTATTTTACTTTCCAATTTGTAAGCTATATATATAGCATGCTACTTCATCAATAAAGTATTCGACTTTGAGAGCACTCTCTGATACACTTGTGATACAAATTGGGGAAACTACACTCGTGATCAAGGATGGACGAGCTGGATTAACGATTGGAGATCAGAATTTGGAAGAACAGATCTCGAATTGAGCTAATCGGATTCGGAATTCAAGCAACAGAATTGAGAGGAAGAAAGTTGTTATCATTTCACGAATACCGTTTCTTACAGTTATAACAGTTCTTATACAAACATTCTCCTACCCTTCAACTATCAACAAATGACAGAACAGACCCTCATATTTTCTAACTGCCACTAACGACTTTTATTACAAATTCACATATTGACACTTAGCACCCTAGACTTTGCAACTCCGTAACATAGCCCTCCTCTTAAGAAGAGCCTTGACCCCAAGGCTCAAACTCAGGAAATCTTGCCATTAGTACTGCTGCATCCTCCCAAGTTGCATCTTCAGCCATTGAATTCTTCCATTTAACCAACCAATAAACTGCCATCACATTATTCCTTTTCACCATTTTCTTATCAATAACCAGCTCAGGCTCCTGATTTAGCACAGCTTGACCCTGTTGATGATTCTGAACAGGAGGCAATGGACCCACATATTTCTTTAACATTGAGACATGCACAGTTGGATGGATACTAACATGAGCAGGCAAGTCCAAAGTGTATGCCACTTTACCAATCTTTCCCACTATGACATAAGGCCCATAAAATTTGGCAGCAAGTTTCTGATTAATCCTGTTAGCCACTGATATTTGCCTATAAGGCACCAGTTTAAGATATACCCAATCACCAATTTGAAAATTCCTCTCAGTTCTATGTAGGTCAGCCTGTTGCTTCATTCTATTCTTGGCTTGCTGCAGGTTAGCCTTTAGGATTTGTATAACCTCCTCCCTGGCTGCTAAACTTCGATCTACCACATCATTCAGGCTGTCACCAGGGAGATATGGAACATGTAGGGGAGGAGATTGTCCATAAACTACTTCATATGGAGTGCATTTAATAGCAGAATGGTATGATGTGTTATACCAATACTCAGCCAGGGGTAACCACTTAGCCCAGTCAGTTGGCTTATCAAAGCACATGCATCGAAGATAACCCTCCAAGCATCTATTCAGTACCTCAGTTTGGCCATCAGTCTGAGGGTGGAAAGCACTAGACATTCGATGATCAACACCCTGCAAAGTCATTAACTCCTGCCAAAAATGACTAACAAAAATTTTATCTCTATCAGAGATAATTGATTTGGGGGAACCATGGAGTTTGAAAACACTGTCCAAGTAAGCTTGAGCCACTTCCACAGCTGTAAAAGGATGCCTAAGAGGAATGAAATGTGCTGCTTTGCTCAACCTATCTACCACCACCAAAATTACATTTTTATTAGCAGAATTAGGCGATCCTTCCACAAAGTCCATACTGATGTCTTCCCATACACCTGTAGGGATTGGTAATGGCTGCAGTAAGCCAGGTGAAGCTGCTGTATCATATTTACACTGTTGGCATGTGGTACATTGTTTCACATACATCCCTACTTCCTTTCTCATCTTTGGCCAATAAAACAGCCTAGCCACTCTTTCTGCAGTTGCCTGAGACCCTGAATGTCCCCCAACAGCTGAATCATGTAACCATAACAAAATCTGTTTTTTCACTGCAGCTATGTTTCCCACTACCAATTTACCTCTTCTTCTCAATTCCCCATTAGACCACTCAAATTGAGAATGTGAACCAGAATCTTGCTGTAATTCCTGAATCATCTTTACCAACACAGGATCCTGAGCCCAAGAATCTTTGATCAACTGCCATAAATTGGTATGAACAGTAGAGGCTGCCAATTGTAGTAATTCCCCATGAGTTACTCTTGATAAAGCATCAGCCACTGAATTTGTAGACCCCTGCTTGTAAACAATCTCAAACTTGAACCCCATTAGTTTAGCAATCCATTTTTGTTGAAAAGGAGTTGAAATCTTACTCTCCATCATGTATTTCAAACTGTGCTGGTCAGTCCTGATGACAAAGTGATTGTGAGCTAGATAGTGCTGCCATTTTTGTACAGCATGAATAATGGCCAGCATTTCCCTCTCATATGTAGACAGCAGCAAATTTTTGGGTGATAAAGCTTTGCTAATGAATGCAATGGGGTGTCCTTTTTGCATCAAGACTGCCCCTATACCAATTCCAGAGGCATCAGTTTCAATCTCAAACTGCTCCTGGAAATTAGGGAGAGCCAATACTGGTGGAGTCATCATAGCTTCTTTCAAAGAGTTGAATGCTACAGTGGCTGCTTCTGACCACTTAAAGCAATCTTTTTTAGTCAAATCAGTAAGTGGTTTAGCTATTTTCCCATAGTTCTTCACAAATCTTCTATAATAGCCTGTCAATCCCAAAAATCCCCTAAGAGCTTTCAGATTATCAGGCAGTGGCCATTCCCGAATTACTTTGACTTTCTGTGGATCAGTGGCTACACCCCTCACCCCAATAATGTGTCCCAAATACTCCAACTCTTGAGCAGCAAATGAACATTTGCTCTTCTTGGCTACCAGCTGATTTTCTTTCAACAGTTGAAATACTCTTCTTAGATGCTGCATATGATCCTCCCAACTGGGACTGTAGATCAGAATGTCATCAAAGAAAACTAAGACAAACTTTCTTAGAAAATCTTTGAAAATGTGATTCATTAAGCCTTGAAAAGTAGAGGGAGCATTAGTGAGCCCAAAAGGCATCACAAGGAACTCATAATGCCCATTGTGTGTTCTGAAGGCTGTTTTATGTATATCACCAGGATCCATTCTTATTTGGTGATAGCCTGATTTGAGATCCAATTTAGAGAAATAGTTGGTTCCATTCAACTCATCTAACAGTTCCTCCACTAGTGGAATGGGGAACCTGTCTGGTATGGTGGCTTGATTCAATTTTCTGTAATCAATGCACATCCTCCAGCTTGAATCTTTCTTTTTAACCAGCACCATAGGTGATGCAAAGGAGCTATTACTGTATCTTATAACTCCTTGATCCAGTAATTCCTTAGTCATTGCCTCTATGACATCCTTTTGCATCGTAGGATATCTATAGGGCCTTAAGTTGATGCCCTCAGTACCAGCCTTAAGAGGGATTCTATGATCAAAGTAACTTCTTAATGGAGGTAATCCCTTTAAATCCTTGAACACCTCATCATATTCTGTCAAAACTTGTTGTAATTCCTCCTGTTGTACTTGACTATTCTGCTGGTGCTGCAACAGTATAGAGGTAGTAGTAGGCATACCTTCCACTGCCATAACTTGCATCAAGGCCAACTCACCCCTTTGACATACTACTTTCTTTAAGCCATTTTTCCCCATAACTGCTAACTGTTTCCCTTGCTGGCCCCTCAATACTACCTTCTGCCCATTGATTTTAAACTGAATTGTTCTGTCCTGGTAATTCAATTTAATACACCCCAAAGTGGTGAACCACTGTACTCCCAACACTACATCACAACCCCCAAGTGGCATAACAAACAAATCTGCTTTAAATGTCATTGACTGCATTTTCCACATAAATCCTTCTACCACCTTATCACATACAATTGTATTCCCATTAGCCACCTTAACCAACATAGCTGCCTTCTTAGTCAGTTTACATCCCAATTTCTTAGCTACTTCACTATCCAAGAAATTATGAGAACTCCCAGTATCCATTAAAACTTGCAACTCTACCTTCCCACAGTGGCCAGTTACCCTTAAAGCTTGATAAGCATCACTCCCTTCTACTGCATTTACTGAAATTTGGGCACATTCCAAGACTTCCTTACCCAATTCCCCTTCCTCTTCAGAATCAGACTCCATAAACTCTACTTCTATGTGATATAACTGTGGTCTTTTGCCCTTACAAACATGTTCCCTACTATACTTTTCATCACAAAAATAACAAAGACCCTTACTTCTTCTTTCATTCATTTCTTCCTGAGTTAAAGTTTTCTTCACATTCACAGGCTTCTTAAATTCTCTATGATTGTTACTAGTATTTGCAACTAGTGTTTTACTAATAGGAGTAGGTAATAAACCAGAATGATTACCATACTTGTTTCTTGAAATCTTGGTTGTGGCTTCTTGTAGTTTGGCTAGACTGCAGGCCTCTTGAATGCTCTTAGGATGGAACATTCTCACTTGCATTGTATAGCCTCCTCCAATCCTGCTAAGAAACAGCTGAGAGCATACTCTTTAGGCAGATCCAATCTACTCAAAATGGCATCAAAAGAATCGTGATAATCTTGGACAGTTCCTTGTTGTTTTAGATTCTTCAAATCGGTCATTGGATCATCATAAATCTTCCCAAACCTTATCTTGAGAGCCTCCACCAAATTGTCCCAACTCACCTGTTGATCCCCCCTTTGTTTCACAAAAGATTGATACCACTGCAACACTTTGCCTTCAAAATGAATAGCAGCCAGTTTAACTTTGGTTTCATCTCTCACTTTATCAAGCAAGAAGAATTGCTCAACCTTGAACAGCCATGCAGTTAATTCTTCTCCTCCAAACTTCGGGAAATCGATTTTGGTGAGCCTCGCAGCAAAATTGTAAGGAGCATCTCCTTCAGGACCTCTTCCATTGTTTTTCCTTACCGTCGCAACCACCTGATTCATCTGCAATGTCATCGCAGCCATCAGTTGATGAATCGTCTCTAACGCATTCGCGTGCTCGTCTACACGCTCATTGAGCATCGAATCGCCGTCGGAATCATGTCTACTGGTGTCGCCTTCGTTATTCACCAGTTGTCTTCGCGTCATCTTCTTCAATTTGATCGGAATTTGAAATCACAGGCCGAGGAGCAAAGCTCTGATACCAATGATACAAATTGGGGAAACTACACTCGTGATCAAGGATGGACGAGCTGGATTAACGATTGGAGATCAGAATTTGGAAGAACAGATCTCGAATTGAGCTAATCGGATTCGGAATTCAAGCAACAGAATTGAGAGGAAGAAAGTTGTTATCATTTCACGAATACCGTTTCTTACAGTTACAACAGTTCTTATACAAACATTCTCCTACCCTTCAACTATCAACAAATGACAGAACAGACCCTCATATTTTCTAACTGCCACTAACGACTTTTATTACAAATTCACATATTGACACTTAGCACCCTAGACTTTGCAACTCCGTAACAACTTGACATTATTTCAACTTTTCATTTAAATAAATTTTATGATAAAAGTGTTCCAGTAAATTAAATTATTTTTGTGTAAAGGATTTTCTTGTATTATGCCACTAGGTTAGAACCCGTGTATTACACGGGTTGAGATTAAATACATAATTAGTAATGAAGATTAAAGAATGGGTGAAAAAAGGAAAAGTTTATGCTTTTTAGTTCTTTCCTAGCTCTCTGTGGCCATATGTTTTAGCTTCTTCAAGAAAGACAATGTATTATGAAAGAATGGTTTGATTCCCCATTGCTTGATAAGCAACATCAGTTATACGGTCACACTCACATGAGGGTGAATAAACGATTCCTTATCACATAATTCATTTGATTTCTTGTAAGTTTGATCTAACATGGTCGCTATAATCATCCATTAGAGCATTCACTACCTGCAAGTGACATTTCATTTTGTTCACTTTTGCAAAAGATGCATATAGTAGTAAACGTGCAACAAAGTTTTACTCCAAATGTACCAAATTACCCCAAGAAATAACACCTGACCAAATTATTAAATATAACAATGAAAATGTGAAGATCAATAGTGTTCTTTTTATTTTTTTTGAATTGGCCACAACTTTATATGTTTCTTTACATTTTTAGTCCCTCTTAACATTTTGTTTAATATTTTCAGTCCTTTTCATCTCTTTTGTGGTGAGGAATGATCTGGAGACTGAAAGAAGCACACAGTCCAACACTCCATCGCCTCTCTTCTCTTCTGATTTCATCATCATCATCTTTTGGTTCTTTTTAACATTTTTTTTAATGTCGGTTTGTGGATTCTTCTGGTTGCCCTTATCATCTCTCTTTACATTTATCTCTTCTTTTTACATTTCTGGATGCTTCAAGTTGCCTTATCATGTCTCTCTCTTTACATTACATCTTCTCTCTTAAGGCTAAGATCCAGGCGAGGTTTTCTTAAGCTCACCGGAAATGCAAATGGTTTTTAAGCTCTGTTGATGCCTTTCGGGTTTCGGCCGGCGTTGCTGCCGGACTTCACTGTTATGGCGTTTCGATCGGTGAACTACGGCCGCCGGATTGAGGCTTAAACATCACTAAAAGCTACGGCGTTGTTGCTCTGTTCCGTTGACGCAACCAAGTTACTGGACTTTGGCCGGTCTTGCTGTCGGGCGTCGAAGCGGTGGTGCCGTTTTCATGGATTTGGGGTTTCCAAAGATTTCTTGGTTCCTGATGTGTTAATGACGTATGTCGTAGTGGTGCATCTGATGTATATATATCTTGGTGTGTTGAAATGACATTAATTTCTTGATTTGGAGGTCTCTACTTTTCTGATGATACCGATGTTGCTCGGTTCTTTTTGCGCTAGCCGGATTTGCTGTCGGTCATAGTCGCGGCGGTGCCGTAATGCTTGATTTTTTGGGTTTCTGTTCCGTATGATGATTTTCTACTGAGCTTTCATATAGTCTTATGATCATTTGATTACTGCTGGTTCAGTTGATTTCGTTAGAATTTGATTACTGTTGGTTCAGTTGATTTCGTTAGTATGTGGCGGTGATGAAAATTTTCTGAGTCCACTTGCCGGTGTTTTTATTGGATCTGGATTACGGTTCATACAGTTTGTTAATGACCTTATTTTTGGGGCTATGATGGCCCATCTTGGGTCTGAGCCATGGTGTTTGGTATGACAACCGTCGGCCGTCGCTTTCTCTACGATGTTTGGGTTTCAGTCGCTAAGAGTTTTCTGTTAAGCTTGAATGGCTATGATGATAATGACATTCTGAGCCTAAATGTTCCAATTTGAAGTCAGGTTCTTGAATGGCTATGATGAATTTCTGAGCCTATGTGTTATAGTTTCTTTAATTTTTTTTTAAAAGTGATTAATGAAATTATTGTTGCTTCATGTGATGACAAAATCGGATCTGTTTTGTGCTTGAAAGAATGGCTATGATGATTATTTCGTGAGCAAAAGTGTTGCACTTAGCTTTAGTTTTTTCAAACTGATACTTGATATTTTTCTTAGAAGTTCCTATAATAGTTCATTTGTATAAACATTTTGTTATGACTTTAGATTGGTTCTCTTGAATTAATTTATGAATGCATTTGAAAATAATTATTCAATTGTAAATTTGTCAAGTAGAAACATGCGTACAATCACATCATTTGTGTTAATGATTTAAGACCGTAGCAATTTTAATTTGGAGATCTACATTTTTAGGTGGCACAAGTCTTCGAGTATAAAGACAGACGAGAGAAGAAATGACTCGGCTACAATTTAAAACACAGGGTTGGTGTGTGTTGACTGCAACTAACTGCGAGAGTGCTAAAACATTCATTTATTAATGTTATATTAGCTCTATTGGCGTATATATTTGTTTAGAATAAGTTATAAAATTAATATCATGTTATTAGTAGTATTACAGGTACTTTGTGATAACAAATACAATAGCATGCACTTATATAGCACTCCTAATAGCAGAAACAATCTGGGCCATATGCTATCAAAGACTGCAATTTTTGTAAAGAACAACTATTGCAACAAAGTTCTACATTACTTTCTCCTAACTTTCTTAGTGTCAAATGAGTATGCACAATGTCAAATGCAAGTCATCCGCCGCAACGCGCGGACGGGTCTCATACTCGTTACCATGAATCACATTTAGTGACTCTTATTGAAAGGAACTGATCAGAGGTGGTTGTATCAACTTGTTCCACTATAAATAGTTTCATTTAGATTGCATTTGTTATCCAACAGGTACAATTTTAAAAGTGAACAGAAACTGAAATAGGTCAAATGTGTCAACACAAATATTAACACCAAATGAGAAAAATTAAGAACATACTCAGGTCATCTTTGTATGTATATCATTAAGATTTTTTTTCCGAATATTCTTTTCTCTTGCGATTCAAAACACCCAAAAAATAGCTTATTATTGTTTCAAAAACACAATAGGCAGGAAATCAGATTTGCAATTGCAATTACAACATCAGTCTACCTGTTAAAAATAAAGCCAATTCATCTAAAGCTAGACTTTTTTATTTGACCCGGATGAGTGGATGACTCTGATCATAATTAAACTTCAAATGTGGTAAATCTGGTGAATATGGAATAGGATCAAAGAAAAAATAAAGACAATTCCACCAATCATAACAAATATGAGATCAAACCATACAATTGCTAGGTAAATAGAAACATAAAAGATTAAAAGGATCAAAAGAGGGATATAGATTCAACCTAAATGAGAAAAATCAAGAGTCTACCCTGATCATCTCTGCATTGATGTCATTAAGATTCTTTTCCTAAATATCTTTTTCTATTGGGATCCAAAACACCCTTAAAAGAGCTTATTGTTGTTTCAGAAACACAATACACAGACAATCAGATTTAATAATCAATCTAAAAACCCCCTAACAAAATATAAATTAAGCAAGTAAAAGCCAGTTGTGTTCACATTATAGTCCAATAGACAAACAAAAATAAGGATATATCATAACTGTGAAGATTGATATAATAAACATGAACATATATTTTTTGGGTA
>JBCNJP010000014.1:470566-555703 GCA_039602395.1 Deinandra increscens subsp. villosa | reverse complement strand
CACATAAGCAAACGCCAAATTAGAACTTTGAAATTAGATCTTGGACACGTACCTCTACACCACTAAATAAAGCAGCAAATTTCAACCTGCAAAGGATATAAATTTTTCCATCAAAACTGAGATTAAACGGAAAGTTTCATAAATTTAAATAAGAACAAAAACACGTATGCTTCTATATGAGGGGTAAAAAAACATTTAGAAAGAAAGTATGTAGAGTACCAACAGTGTGGAACATCATCACACATAAGGCACAAATCAAGATACCAAATAAACGAAAACCAATTTCAGATTCAGATATACCCAAAATCAGAACAGGCAACAACAATCAAGAAGCCACCGTGTGTACTGAAGAAGCCAAATTGGTTGAATGAAAATGAAACCCAAGAGAAATCGCCACCATTTTTTAGTCGTTTGAGGACGCAACAGTAGCGCCACCGCCACCTTAGCGGCGGTAACCTAAAAGGAACAGCGGCGCTAGGGTTTCTGGATCGCGGCCGTACGCCGCTTCTGCTCCGTTGAGGCTTGAGGTCGACGGCGGGCGGTGGAGGTGGATGGCAGACGACGGGTGGCTGAGGGCTGGAATCGTAGCCTCGGCTGAGAGATGGACAGGTAGAGAGAGAGAGGTGAAGAAAAGAAAGGAATACACACTATAGAGAGAGAGGGAGCTGGCGAAGAGTAGAGAGAAAGTTGTCTTTTTAAAGAGGAGAGAGAGAGAGCTTAAATGACGCGTGGAGAAGAAAGAGATATTGTCACCTGCCACCGCCCATGTCTACCAACAGAAAAAATATAATCAACTTATAAAGAGGAGAACGCCCACCGTTTGCAAGAAACAGGAGAACTACCCACCGGATAATAAGAGAAACCACTGACTTTGCACCGCCTGAAAAAACCAATCAACTTTTGACTTCTGGCATGAACAGTTCCGTTTGAGTGTACACGTAAGCGAATTCAAATGATATATATATAATATATACAATAATGAATGGGTGGTCCACACTCAAAATCCACTATTCATATGATGACCAATAGGAACATGACACGTGTCATGTTCCACCACAAATAACATGACACGTGTCATGTTATTCAATAATAGATTGGTTACGTGGCCTGCCACGTGTCATATGTAGGTCAATGCTTTTGCGACACGTGGTCATGTGTTAGGTCACGTATGACGGTACGTGGCTACGTGTTAGGCCAATGTTTTTACGACACATGGTTAACTTTTAGTTCACTTTTAGAGTTTTTGTGACATCCGGGAATTTCAAGGTTTACTTCCGTTAGACAATTTCCGTTAGTTACGTTATAAGTGTTAACTTGGTAACTAATGCTTAACTAGGCCGAATACGTCCACGTCCTTTGGTTGATCACCGAACCCGTCCATATGTGTTATGTATTTATTTATATGTTGTTATTATGAGAAACGTGATTTAAATGCATGATTAGTATTAAAAAGCATGATTAATTGTTTACTTGTTAAAATTATGTGATAAAATGTTTAAATTGCCTAATTATGTGATTATATGTATAACCGGGTAATTAAGTGTATGCATACATGTCTAATGATTGGGCTAGTAATTAGTTAATGATGGATTAATCATGGGCTAATGATGGCTAATCATTGGGGGCCCAAATCCCAATGAAAGCCCATGATGGCCCTAAGTATTTAAAGGAGTAATTAACCCTAATTCTCCATTTACTTGCATCATCACAACAAACACACACACTCTCCTACCCTCACTCTCTCTCACGAATCTGGATCAGCCCCAAGAGCCATCAAGACCAGCCCTTAATTCTGTTGGTGAAGATCATCCATAGAAGCTTGACCAAACCGTGAGTTCCATGAACCATGTTCTTGCTTCTCTTATGTGTTTTCTTCAATAAAGCATGCCTAGATCATTATGTAATCGTTAGATCTTCTGTTAAGATACTTAGGAATGCTAGATCTATCATAAAAACAACAACTTTACGTGTGAAACTGATCCATGATGAAGATTTATGCTAGAATAGGCTAATTTATGTAAAATGTGTTCTTGAAGATTTGATGATGAAAATGCACGTTTATGATGTTAAAAATGCTCATGTGATGTTCCTAAATGTTTATGGATGCTTGGAAATGAATTACATGAAGTTTGGAAGCTGTTAGAAAGATTTTTGTTAGTTTTTCGGGTTTTTCTAGCGTCTAGCGAAACTGTGCATTCATCAGGAGAAACTATCCAGTGAAACTATGCATATCTCCTTCCAGCGAAACTGTTCAGCGAAAATGTAGTGTCTCTCGTGAACGAAACTGACCTTGTCCCTGAACGAAAGTTCAACCAGTTCCTGGCGAAACTAGCCAGCGAAACTAACAGTTTCTCTAGCCAGCGAAACTAGCAGTTTCTCTAGCCAGCGAAACTAGCAGTTTCTCTAGCCAGCGAAACTAGCAGTTTCTCTAGCCATCGAAACTAGCAGTTTCTCTCGCAGTTTCTCTGGCAGTTTCTCTAGCAGTTTCTCTCGCAGTTTCTCTGGCAGTTTCTCTAGCAGTTTCTCTAGCAGTTTCTCTAGCAGTTTCTCTAGCAGTTTCTCCAGCAGTTTCTCCAGACTAAACCCAAACTTGTGCAACTTATTTGAATGCTATTCCATGACTTACATGATTATGCAATGATGAAACATGCTATGATTTCTGTAATTTATGAACCCTTGTTTATGATCAACCATCGGTGTCGTGTGTCGTTATGTCGTGTCATAGTTCCAACGTGCTATGTTATGGGCCGTAGTGACGTTAAGTTAATAAATAGACACGAAACTAATACTTAAGACCTAAACGTGTTCATAGGTCTTCGTTAAGCAATATTTGGATTAATTAGCAAGTGTAGCTGAGCAACCTAAGGTGAGTTTCACTAACCCTTTAATTGTGAGCCCGTTTGGGACACAACGAATGAACTTAACGCAAAACAACGCTGACATTTTGAGGTATTACCAAATGAGATACCTGTTATGGAAGTTGGAGTGTTTTATGGGGAGCACTTGCAACTGTCCATCCTTGGGGTTTCGAATGAAATCCGGAAACAACCATTTTGACACTTAAACTCTTTTTGGGATTTCAGATGAAATCCAGAACAAACGTTTTAATATGGCTAGTGTAGGTTAAAGTCTAAACCAAATGATATCACATGATTTCTAAGGATTGCCTTGTTAATTTAAAAGTCCTCAACTTAGTACTGATGATCTGAAGCGAGGGGATGTTGGGTAGATCTACTGAGGGTTTGACAAACCCTGCTCCGCGGTACACAAATGTGTAACCAACCGGTTGGAGGCCGAACGGAGTTCAATATCAGCCTGTTTTAGTTGTGGGCCTCCCGAAAGGGACACAACTGGAGGCACCAACCATCGGCAAATGCCGAACTCTGTTACGTCAGCTTTCAGCCCTAGTACGACTTCCTTAGTGCATGGAAACCGGATTAGCTACCCGCGATATCGGTTGACCGCTTTAACTTTTACTTAACTAGTGCATATTCGATAATTCAACACTTGGCAAATGTTTTGCAAAACTACTACTTATTTATATGATTTGATAAACACGATTAAGAGACCGGGCCAATGCATGTCATGCCCACCGTGAACTCACCAACCGTTAGGTTGACACTTGTGTGGTTTTCACTTTTGCAGATCGCTGAGGAGTATCCGCTGGAGGTTGGCATGGCACGTGAAGACTTTATTTCTATTAAACTTAATTTGGGAATTTAATACAATGACTTTGTAAAGCACGTGGTTAGTGCTAAGACACTTATGTTTATATTCCGCTGCGTATTTTAAACTGTTTTATTTATGAACATTGGACTTAACTCTGATTCGTTTAGTATTTGTAACTAATGGTTGTGGTCCTGGTTTGTTCGCACCCCTTAACGGTATAAACTCCGTTAGTGGTTATTTGGGGGTGTGACAGTTTTCGACTTTGACCATGGCGTTTCGGAAAATGGGTGGCCCGCCGCGAAGCGTCGTTAAAAGGTGACCCGCCGCAACGCGCGAAGGTCAACTTTCAGACCACTTTTAGAGTTTTTGACTTTGCTCATAGCGTTTTAAAAAATGGGTGTTAGGCCGCGTGTCATGTACATGTGGTATATTTTTCTGATTTAAGCGCAAGTGGTCAACTTTTAAATCACTTTTAGAGTTTCCGACTTTGACCACGGCGTTTTGGAAAATGGGTGGCCCGCCGCGAAGCGCGGGCGGGTCACCATCTTGTATAATAAAAATTAAAAAGTAACAAACAAAGGAATTGTGATATTTAATGTGTATTAAAGTTTGGTTAAATGCGAAAATTGAAGGCACATGAAGTAGGGGGAAAACTGAAGGCACATGGTTGAACAAAATGCTAAATGGAACAACAAAAAAAACTTCTGAAAATCGTCATATTTAATTGAACAAAAGAAAAAACGAATCAAAATCTGAACCGTAAGGCAAAACCATTGATGGTTGCGGTCGATTGTAAGTTTTCTTTATGTGTTTTTGAAAGAATATGGATGGATGCGAGTTAACCAATAATTCCTAGCACAAGTATTTGTAAGATATCAAAATATATTAAAAATGGGAGGTCTTGGGTTTAAACTTTACTCGTGATAAAAAAAATAGGGATTCCAGGTTGAGACATGAAGTTTTCTTAACTATGGTGAGTTTCCGGAATAAAGATGATCGGGTGGTACAATTGACACGTCAATAATCTAAATTTACTTTTAGAAAAAAAAAGATTTTTTTTAATTTCCGATTTAAAAAAATAAGATAATAAGTTAGTTTTAACCCATTTAATATATTATTTTAAAATTATTATTTTAATAAATATTTTTCCAACAACACCTTTAACACCTTTTTTTAACCTTTGGCAAGAGAAAAAAAAAGCCTTATTCTATTCGCACCGGAAATTTTTTTCCTTGCACCGGTCCTAAACGGGGGGTAGAGGCCTCTGCGCCCCATATAAGTCCTAAACTGGGGGTAGAGACCTCCCCGCCCCATTTAAGTCTTAAAATAAAACTCATGTTAAATTAACTAGTTTTATTATTTAAAAAAGGCAAACGAGCAAAGAGTACGACTAACGAGTAACATATAACGAGTATTATTCTTTTTTAAATGTCAAACGAGCAAAGAGTACGAGTAACGAGTACGGGTTTATTTAAAAAATCCAAACGAGTAACGAGTAACAAATAACTAGTTTTATTATTTAAAAAAAGCAAACGAGCAAAGAGTACGACTAACGAGTAACATATAAGGAGTATTATTTTTTTAAAATGTCAAACGAACAAAGAGTACGGGTATTATTTAAAAAAGTCAAACGACTAACGAGTAACATATAACGAGTATTGTTTTTTTTTAAATGTCAAACGAGCAAAGAGTACGACTAACGAGTAACATATAACGAGTATTATTCTTTTTTAAATGTCAAACGAGCAAAGAGTACGAGTAACGAGTACGGGTTTATTTAAAAAATCCAAACGAGTAACGAGTAACAAATAACTAGTTTTATTATTTAAAAAAGGCAAACGAGCAAAGAGTACGACTAACGAGTAACATATAACGAGTATTATTTTTTTAAAATGTCAAACGAACAAAGAGTACGAGTATTATTTAAAAAAGTCAAACGAGTAACGAGTAACAAATAACTAGTTTTATTATTTAAAAAAGGCAAACGAGCAAAGAGTACGACTAACGAGTATTATTTTTTTAAAATGTCAAACGAACAAAGAGTACGAGCATTATTTAAAAAAGTCAAATGAGTAACGAGTAACAAATAACTAGTTTTACTATTTAAAAAAGGCAAACGAGCAAAGAGTACGACTAACGAGTAACATATAACGAGTATTATTTTTTTTAATGTTAAACGAACAAAGAGTACGAGTATTATTTAAAAAAATCAAACGAGTAACGAGTAACAAATAACTAGTTTTATTATTTAGAAAAGGCAAACGAGTAAAGAGTACGACTAACGAGTAGAGTATTATTTTATAAAACAAGGGTTTTTCATAAAAAAAGGTAAAAAATTGTGTTAATAAAAGAGTTAGGAAAAAAAAAAAACTTAGCTATACGACCCATTAAGACCCATACGACCCGCTTAGGGCCGGTGCAGAACAATAAATGACCCGGTGCGAATAGCAGGACCCAAAAAAAAACTCCAAAAAATATGGATCTAAATCTCCTAAATATAATGATTTAGCAGCTTGAAAAGAAAGGTATTGAATGTATTTTGACGTTTCCTGACATAATAGTTCTGAAAATAAACCGTAAAGAAAGATAACTCGAATAAAAAGTTAAATAAATTATCTTTATAATCGAATAATATGCCATATTTTACAATCGTCTTTCTTTCCTTCTAAGGCTATCCGTAATGGGCGTTATGGGGCAAAAAAAGAGCCTATAACGCCCTTGATACGCCCGCCCCACTACGCAGGGGCGTTATGGGCGTATCAGGGAAAAAAGGGGAGGGCGTTAGCCAGGTAACGCCGAGAAGGGGAATAAAAGCAATGATTATGGGGCGTTATAGGGGCTTTATCCACTACACCATAAAGCCCCATAAAGCCCCTTGCCCAGTCAGCGTCCACATGGCGCATATGCCCTTGTGGGCTTTATGGGGCTTTAACCATTACACATAGCCTAAACAATATATATAACTTTTATGGCGGATTATTAGGGAGCATTAATTTGACCACAACACAAGTTGGAAACTTGGACTAATCTCCGGAGACGATCTCGCCATATTTCAACACGTGGCATACAACTACAGGCCACCGACGAAATTCATTAGAAGAAGTCATAAAAAGTATAAAACACCCTAGTACATTGATACAATGCACCTATCACGCTAACTTACGCTTCATCTCCTACATTCCAATTCCCCCACCATTTACAGTCCACATAACGACACATCATCTCCGCTTCATTTCTCCCAATCTCCATTTCCTACAGTTCAATTTTGCAGTGTCAATCGATCGAATCATACTTCTTTTGTATGTAATCGATCAATTTCACGTACATTCACCACGAAATGCGTGTCAATTACTTGTTTATTTGAGTTATAACGACTCACGATTCACCAATCGCCATCGATGGAGAAAGGCAGTTACGTGTTTCAACAGACTCGTATTTATACAGTTGGATTAGTCTTCGCTCTCTTCTGGATCTGCTTGATCTTCTTCCATTTCCAAGGCTTCGAAGGTACAAATTTCTGGACCACTAATCTGCAAATTAGCCCCAATTCTAATCAATCTAGGGTTCCCGAACCCGAAACCGTTGTTAATCACGACCAACAGAATCCGGAACCATCGGTTTCACTAGTTCCCCAATCTGAAAACGTGAAAAATGATAGCTTCGAATCCTTCGATCGCCCTAGGGTTTTCCCGTTTATGAACGCAATGAGAACTGCAGACAATAAAACCGATCCTTGTGGCGGGAAGTACGTTTACGTTCATGATCTTCCGCCACGATTCAACGAAGATATGATAAAAGATTGCGGGAGTATTAACAAGTGGTTCGATATGTGTAAGTTCACGGACGAATTGCGGGCTCGGGCCTCCGTTGAACAACACCGAAAACGTGTTTTCGGATGATGGATGGTACGCCACGAATCAGTTTACGGTTGATGTGATCTTCTACAACCGAATGAAACAGTACGTATGCCTGACGAATGATTCGTCGATGGCTGCCGCGTTTTTCGTCCCGTTTTACGCGGGATTTGATGCGGCGAGGTACCTTTGGGGGTATAATGTTTCTGTGAGAGATGCTGCTTCTCTTGATCTTGTGGATTGGTTGCAGAAGAGAGATGAGTGGAAGATCATGAATGGGAAAGATCATTTTCTTGTCGGAGGGAGGATCACTTGGGATTTTCGGCGATTAACCGATGAAGAAACCGATTGGGGGAACAAGTTCTTGTTCTTGCCGGCTGCGAGAAACATGTCGGTTCTTCTCATCGAATCGAGCCCGTGGAATTCGAACGATTTCGCAATTCCGTATCCGACGTACTTCCATCCGTCGAAAGACTCGGAAGTTTCGGACTGGCAAGATCGGATGATGAAGATGGAGAGGAAACATCTGTTTTGTTTCGCGGGTGCTCCACGCCTGGGGAACCCTAAATCGATCAGGAGTCGACTGATCGATCAGTGCAGGGATTCCCGTGTCGGGAAGCTTTTGGAATGCGGGGCCGACGAAAGTAAGTGTCATTCGCCGAGTAATGTTGTGAAGATGTTTCAGAGTTCGGTTTTTTGCTTACAACCACAAGGCGATTCGTATACGCGAAGATCGGCTTTTGATTCGATCTTGGCGGGGTGTATCCCCGTGTTCTTTCACCCGGGCTCGTTCTACACGCAATACACTTGGCATTTACCAAAAGATTATACGAAATACTCGGTTTTCATCCCCGAGGCGGATATTCGTAGGAATATAAGCATCGAAGAGCGTCTTAGTCAGATTGATCCTGACAAGATCAACAAGATGAGGGAGGAGGTGATAAATTTGATCCCGAGATTGATCTATGCGGATCCTCGATCCAAATTAGAGACTACGAAAGATGCGTTTGATGTATCCGTGGACGCGATTATCCGTAAGGTGACAAAGTTGAGACAGGATATGATTGACGGGCGTACGGATGATGATTTTATTGAAGAACTTAGTTGGAAATACGCGTTATTAGAAGAAGGCGAGTATATCGGGGTTCACGAATGGGACCCGTTTTTCGCTAAACAAAAATCCGATGATGGTAACTCAAATTAGGAGATGCAAGAAAGATGATCAAGTAAAAAGAGGAGTTGATCAAGTCCAATGTAGGTATGGTTGTTTTGTTTATGATGTAAGAAGCAAAATTGTTTCCATTTTTCTTGTTTTTAGAAGTGCTATAAGCAAACAAACACTATATACTGTTTTTGAACGACTAATATACATTTTTAAAATTCATCTATTATTCACTTTGTAAGATTTAGATTTGCGTTTTGTTTTGATAGAAATAAGACACTAGGTATGTAAAGGGGGGTAAAGAAAGAATCTTGATCACGTGCTGAATGTCCAAAATTTTCCCAACATTTGGGATAAAAAAAGGAAGGTGAAGTCTAAAAGAGCACCCAACTTAGATGTCCTATTGTACTTTAATATATGGTAGATAGTCATGGACAGTTTAAAGAGTAGTACAATAATTGCAAGTACTTTTTAATTTTGTGGTTGTTTTAAGGCTATGTGTAATCGGGCGTTATAGCCCAAAAACACTCACCATGGCGCCCCACATAGCGCCCCTGAGCACCCCCCGGGGCGCCATGTTGCCTTCTCCCCTCCGTGAGCGTGATGTAGGTGGCGCCCCTCCCCCCTTGACTTTTCCAAAATTAGCCGTTAGTTAGCCATTTTCAAATAAATAAATGTGATTAGGTAATGATTAGGGGGCTTTATGACTACACACCCATCCCCCATAACCCCCCTTTTGCCACGTCACTGCCACATGTCACATAATGCCCCATGATGGGGCATTATGACTACACATAGCCTAATGAGGTAAACAACGAAAGGGCTAGTGCACTTCCAATTTACACTTTGAGGCCACAGCTCCATCAACGCGTTTTTTTTTTCTTTCTAAAATCACTCGTTTTAACTCGACTCCGTTTTGGTCAAGGCCATATTAACACGAACTAAAATGATAATTTTTCTATGAACAACTCGGTTCGACCCAAAACCTATTTTGTTAAAACCTGATTTGACTTGTCTGTTTCATCAGGTTTATATACAACTCGTATGGCAGTGGCAAATAATTTTACTAGCAACTTGATTTTACCTTTTGTAGTTCACGGGTAGAATTACTATCCGCGCACTAGCCACAATGGAGTGTACCTATCGAAGACAAATAACAATTAAAACATATATCACAGTCCATTTTCTAAGAAACCAATACTAAAACATACAAAATAAAAGCCACCCGTAATGCGGTAACGGTGTGCTCCTACCATACGAAAACTAAATATGTGTTAACCTACATATAATAATTAATATGTCCAAAACCTAACTATAAGAACTAAATAGGCTAAAATAAAAAAGAATGAAAAAATTAAAAGTGTACATAAAAAAAGTACGCTGAGTAAAGCAAAAAAATAGTTAGGGAAAAAGCAGACTAAACCTTAACCATTTTAGCTACATAAAATTATCGCAACTAAAACATATAAAAAAACACGAGTTTCTAAATAATCAGCCATCATGGAGAAAAACATATTACACTATTGACCACTTAGGATGATCTTCAACCATTAGCCAAGTCGAGAGATGTTTAATATCCGTACTCTCAGTGGAATTTAACTTGTTTGAGCTATCATCAAAATGTCGTATCATTCAATCCAATTTCACCGTTGTTGAAGTTCCTGTAGATATCATAAAACTTTTTGATTTTTCTTCTCATAGTGCCATTAAGAACGGAGTTGATGATTATGTGGTATTCGCCTACTGCACATACATAAAACCAGACGGTAGCCCGTTTTTAAAACCTTTTTCTGTTGGTGGTTATAGGCTCATTTGAAACTTTGACTTGAGGTTTGTCTAGGGCATCTTCCTCTAGAACTAACCATCATCTTGGATTCATTTTTCAAAATTTTGATGAGTTTAAGTAGAAAAGATTTAAATATAAGATTTTTTTGAGCGAACAACAAGAGTTTTATTAAGAAAGCTTAGCAAGATGCTAGAGTATACACTTGGAAGATAAAAAATAAATTTACACCAAGAGTCCCAGTCAACGTTCCAAACCTTCTCCCTATTTTTGACTCATAAAAATAACATGATATTTACGTCTCCAAGAACATCTGCAACCTTATCTTTTCGATATTGAACGTTTGAGAGTTTCTAATTTTCCAGATACACCAAAGAGTAGTAAGAAAGACGTCGTGCAAAATGTTGTTCTACCTCTAAAAAGTTGACCAGTTAAGGTGGGCATCAATGACATCTTTGACTGACAACATCAACATCTGGTGGCTTACACCACCCTAACGTCAAATCTCATATAGACTCAGCATTCTTAGGGGGCTGTTTGTTTCGAGGAATGTAATGGAATAGAATTACAAAGTTAATGGGCCGTTAAAAAAGAGGCACATGAGTCTAGACTGTTACTTGGATCTCAAACAGAGGCCCATAATGAACTATTTGGGCTTTAGGGCTTTGGGCTTTGCTGTGTAGAAAAGCCCAACAATAACATCGTACGCATGCCGGCAACACCTGGTTCCTTCGTCACCCCTTCCGTGGTTCAAAAGTCAAAATCATTGACTTTAATTTCACCCCATTAACAACGACTCTCTCAATTCACGAGCCTCCCATGTCGGAACATGACCCGCCCGCCTACCCGTCAAAATCAACGTCCTTTAGCTGGTCTCCGGAGACCCAATCAATTCACATTTACATTTGCCCCCAAATTATAAATGCAGGTCACAATCTCTCCATGAAAACTTCAACCGATCGTGATTTGCAAGCAATCCAATCAAATCAACGAGGTTGAATTCAATATAAAGTGGTTCTAACTTCTAATCGTCGATTTGTATTTAAGGAAGGTGTTACTTGATGTGGAATTTTAATATTTTATATAGTATAGTAATCCTTCAACTCTTTGAAGCTATAATTAACCTTTGAAATTAGGGTTTATAGGCTAGAGATTGAAAGGAGGGAACGGTTGAATTTGATTGATTTTGTCCCCGGATAACTCAGTTGTATTTATGGGAGTGTGATTTGATCCATCCAATTTATCAGTTTCAAATAATCAGGTTTATTTTTTTGCCCTAAAATCTCTACGAAATGGGGGGTTTAGCGATTAGAGACGAAGGAGGGATCGCGCAAAGTTTATGGAACAAATCAACAAACGAATCGATCTTCGCAATTTATACTCCGTATATGCTATCATTAGCATCTGGGAAATTGGATTCTGGTTCTTTTCTTCACTGCATCTTTCAGGATCTTCGATTTCTTGAAGCTTCAGCTGAAGCGTAAGTTGGTTGCTGATTTATTTGTAGAAATTGTTTATTTATTAATCTTATGGTTGCTGTTCATATATATGTGTATCTGATTGCTTTGAAATTTGGGGATTTTAGGTTTGAGATGGCAGAAGAATTCTCAGATGATGATGATGATAAAACTGTAATTCGAAAGATCAGAAAACGGGTGTTAAAGAAGATGGAAATGTTTCGATCAATCGTCCATGTATGGCTCCCAAATTCCTATCTCTAAATCATCGGGTTTGGGTTTAGTATAAACGGGTTAAGCTTGGTTTCGGGTTAAACCCAAAAAATCTAGAAACTTTTTAGGGGGTAGAAAACGCACATAAAAACAAAAAAATCTAATTTTTTTTCATTTTGCGTACGAATATAAACGGGTTGTATCCGGATTAACCCATTTTAACTTTTACTTGTTTAAATGTATATTATGTCATAAATTAAATCTGTAATTCACTTTTTGCCAAACTTAAAAAGGAAGTTAACAGAAGAGTTTATATTATAATTAAAGTGTGATTGTCTTTTTCGTATACATTTGTGTATTTTTTGTATAAATTTGTAATTTTATGTCATTATAATGTGAAAAAATAACAAAAAAAAAAGCAGGTTAAATGGTCTTTATCGGGTCAACCAATGATTATTCATGTCGAGTTTTGGCTCATATGTGTGACATGATTTCCGGGTTTGTGTCGTGTTAGACCCGCCAACCCACAAACACTACGCGTTTAGCACCCGTACTATTGATTTGCATCAAATTTAAATTTTACATGAAAATTTTGAGTTTGAAAGTTTGATTAGTACTTAAATCGCACAGGAATGGGGATTTGAACTTCCAGCAGGGAACATTTCAGACCGCGCAATGATCAAATGCACAGATTTCTTGCTGGCAACGGCATCTGGAAAATCAGTAAGAGAAAAATTCCCTGGGAAATTCGCAACCCCATTTGAGAAAACTAAGCTTTCTGCATATGCACTTGCTGCTATGGCACCCTCCATGAGGATTCAATCATTTCTAAGTAAAGAGATACAAGCAGTTCTTGAACCTGATGAAAACATTCATTTGTACAAAAAGTGGATCGATAGTCTTGCTTCTAAAAAATTCGAGGTTTGTTTGACTGCTCTAACAATCACTTATTGAAGGTAGCAAGATGGGTGGGTCGGACGGGTTGGGTGAGAAGTCAAAACAGGTTCAAGTTGAAACACTCCAACTTTCAATACGGGTTGGATTGGGTTGATCTGCAAACACTTTTTGCCGTATATATAATTGTGAGTTAATTATGGTTAAAAGAATTATATTGTCACAAAATAATCTATATATTTGAATAAGAGGAAGTAGGGAGTTGTATAAATTATCAAATTAAAAACAGTCTTTGGGTGTCTTTCAACATGTCGGCCGATTTGACCCACTCCCCTTTTAGCTAACTTTTGTTGACTCGTTTGAGATAAAACACAACCCTTATCAAACACATTTTTTTCATTTTTCAAACTTTTGTATGAATAAATAATGAGATTATTATATTTACAAAAACTTTATTTTCACAATAAGAATCCAATTATTTGAATGAGAGGAATTAAGACAAATCATATGCAAGAGGTTGTTACCATGACTCGAATCCAATGAGTGGAATAAGGAAGTTGTATGACAAAAACAGTTTATATTATAATTAAAGGGTATTTAACCTGTTTGAAGAAAATGCTATCCAAATGAATAGGTCAAAATTGCCATCTCTAAATTCTTCTATCATTAGTCAATCAAGACAACTTCTATCTTATGTTATATTTCCTTCAATTTTAGGATTCTGCATTCCAAATTGAAGAACTTTTAGATAAGTTGACCGTATGTTTGACCGGTGAAGAGCTTCAATTTGTAGAAACAATCTATCACAAAGCAATGAAGCTTCAAGTAGATTTTTTCTCGGCTCAACCAATTATCCAAAACACTGTTGTTCCCTTGTATCAGGCTCATGGAAGTAATGAACACAATGTTTTGATATGTAGCGGTTTTGACATGACATGTAGTGCTGTTGATTCAGGTGCACTTCTTGCTGATGTGGCAATTATTAAATCATCAAAAACCGTAAAGTCGAATGGAGATGAACCCAATGATGATGTAACCTCTCTGGATAATCTTCGGGATATCTGGAGCGGTCTTCATGGTCAGTATGTTGAAGAATATGAAAAGTGTATTGACAACATCATGCTTAGTGAAAAAGGTATATGTTTTTTTTCAACTGTCTTGTAAAATATATGTTCTACATTTAATCGGAATTCAATAGTATTGTAAAATCCTAAATTGGTTTTATTGTTTTATTGGGCAGTCACAAAATTTGATTTTGAAAGCCTGTGTGAAGCACTCGAGCAGTTATCGGATCTTGAAAAGATGGGAAATTTAAGAGTGGATAACTCTGGTGTATTGAAAGGATTGCATATGGATGACATTAAATGGGCTGCTGAACACTTGATTTTTCAAGATGGTTGCCTAGAATTCTTTAGGGAAATTGAAAAACAGGAGAATGTTGGAATTGATGCTCATATACTTTCATACTGTTGGTCTGGTGATCTCATTAGGTCTGCCTTCAACTCAGGTGTGTTCTCCTTTATGTGTTATTCTTAAAAAGAGTTATATGTGTTATGTGGTTCTCATTAGAGAAGGCGTTTTTTACTTGTTTGGCTAAAAACTAATGATTTGGATTATGTTTAATGCTACCAGATCAAATGGGTAAACTTTAAAAACATAGGTGAGATGAAATGGGTTGTAAGATGGGTCGAGTAGGTTGAAAGTTAACCAAAGTATATTCAAATGGGTAGATTTGAGAATTTAGGTGTAAATGGAAGGGGTCCAATGGGTTTGAAATTGCTTATTCAGGAAAAAAATCATTAAAAAGTAGAATGGTTCTCAAAAGTTCTCAAAATTAAATGGTTCTCAAATGAACCTCACTCTATATAATATATTTGATACAATAACTATGCATAAATTTTGAAAATCATTTTCAATATGTTTTTTACTTTCTTCAATAATTGATTAATTCTGTTTGATCAACAGGTGATTCAAAATGTCCGAATGTCTATTCAAACGAGTTACTCTTCACCGAATCCATATCAACAGGTGAAATCTTGAAAAAGGTTCAATCTCCTATTGAAAAGCTTCAAACTTTCAACCATATCTGCAAGAACTCCAACAACAATGGCCCCAACTTATCAGTTTACATTGGGGGTTCCGTTGAAGATTTGCTTTGCCTTTTGAAAGCAGATATTGGGATCGTTATATCTCCAAGTGCTAATATAAAAAAACTTGGAGGTTTGTTCGGTTTCTCGTTTGTCCCATTATTTTCTGGTTTAGTGAAAAAACAAAGAGAGTTGACCAAAGGTAGTTCTCCTTGTTGGAAGGGTCTTTCTGGTACCCTTTACACAGTTTCTAGTTGGGCTGAGATTCATGCTTTCATTTTGGGTGTATAATAAATGAGATCCCCAAACAAAAGAAGTGTATATTTTTCTAATTGAGAGTGACAGTGAGTGGTAATTGATAGGGTTTATAGCCAGATTATTAGTAATGGCTAGGCTTGAGCCTTGAATATTTTAAGAGGGAGGCCGCCCTCGTTGTACTCTTGGGTTAGTTTTTACGGTTATGGTTATGGTTTTGATTGTGGGGTTTGGGATTTGAATAATTTTAACAATGCTGGTATGAATAAATGGATTGTAATTTGTAATTTGTTTCTTGAATTGTATAAAAGTTGCTAAATGCAGTGTGAAATGAAAATCCAATTTTATTAACATGTATGTTCTGTTGTTTGGTGTTTCGGTATTTCTTACCCTTTTACAGGTTTTGATTGAATATATATTCATCTTAAACATTTCTGTCATACTTTTTTTCCTAGTGCATTTCATGTGTTTCTGTATTTCTTACCCTTTTACAGGTTTTGAGTTGAATTATTATTTTTTAAAGGGTCTATTGGGTGAAACTTAGTAACAACAATGAAAGGAAAACCAAGGACTAATCTATTGGCATAACTGGAATTGCAATTTAACACCTTTTGACATTACTACCTAAACTTTGATTACTTTGTTGGTTTTATGGTTTTGAGTTTGATTTTTTTTAAGGGTCTATTGGGTGAAACTTGGAAACAACAATGAAAGGAAAACCAAGGACTAATCTTTTTTTTTTTAGAACGGCAGAAAATTTTATTAAACTAGCGAGAAGCTAGAAAAGAAGAGAAACAAAAGTCTAAAAACAAGAACAAAAGAACAACCTAACAGAGATACAAAGGATTAATAATCCAACTTGACCAAACTATATCCGGGAGCTTTGCTCTATATTATAGCCACGAGAACGCAGATACTTTTATCTCATCCACCACAGCCCTTGGATGAGTGTTTTTGTTTGTAAACTCCTTACCATTTCTCGCCAACCACAAGGACCACATTGTACATGAAGCAAGCACCGAAGAACTTTCTGTTTGAGTGAATTCAGGAACCCACCATCTAAGGACAGAGTGGACGAGATGCAGTTTCCCGGAAAGTAATTTCCCCCACACCAGCAGTTCACCTGCTGCCATACCTGGACCGCAAAAGGGCATGAGAGACAAAGATGTTCAACGGATTCGCCTGCAGCCGAGCACCATATACAATCTGGATTTGAGATTTGAATGTTCCTTCTTCTCAATTCATCTTTAACCAGTAAACGATTCACCGCAGCCCGCCACGAGAAGAAGTTGACCTTCTTTGGAATCCAGTGGAGCCAGTCATGGATATAGCCGAAGCTATTAACCAGATTGGATTCAAGATCGATGCGGATGTCCCGAGAACTGAAAATCAGATTTGAACCCATGGCAGGTATGTTTATATTGCTCGCCATTAATTCATCATTTACCAAAGGAATCGATTTCCATGGACCTGCAATCGTTTTCCTGACAGGAAGATTTAGGTCTGATCTACGCGTTGTATGAATAGCTTTGATCACTTTGGCCCACAAGGAATTCGGGTCAGACTTGTATTTCCATATCCATTTTGAAAGTAATGCGAGATTTGCTATGTTGAGGCTCCCAATTCCAAGGCCACCTTTGTTTTTAGGAGCCAAGATACGATCCCAAGCAATCCAACAAATCTTTCCACCCGAATCTGAGCGTCCCCAAAAGAACTTCCGGCGTATGCTTTCAAGTTCATTTAGAACACACAACGGAGCCCGGAATAGAGACATGTAATATAACGGGAGACTTCCAAGAACAGATTTGAGGAGAGTCGCTTTTCCCCCGAATAACAACAGCTTTGATTTCCAGGCGGATAGTCTTGTTTCGAATTTCTGTGAGATCGGAAGCCAATTTTTTTTTTAGTCTCATGTTGGCGCCCAACGGCAAACCAAGGTATGTGATTGGCAATTTTCCAATTTTACACTTAAGGACAACCGCCAACTGTGAGAGCTACAATTCATCAACATTAAAACCAAACAGTTGGCATTTTTGGAAACTTACTTGGAGACCAGAGGCTGTGTGAAAGCATCTAAGTATACGGGCAAGAGCGGTGATGTTTTGACCCGACCATTCACCAATAAATAGTGCATCGTCCGCATAAAAGAGGTGTGAAAGAGTGGTGGTGCCATCAGGAAGTGGGAGCCCCTTGAACAGTAATCTATTGGCATAACTGAAATTGCAATTTAACACCTCTTGACATTACTACCTAAACTTTGATTACTTTGTTGGCTTTATTTAATATATAAATTTGTTTTTGCCATGAACAAATTTAAATATGTCATTCTGAGAATTCTCATGCTTTGAATCTTATTTAAATTTCGATATATATATTTTATAAATAACCGGGTGGTAATAGAAACTATAAAAGAAAATTTTATACAACTCATATTTATCTAAAATTTAAATCAAAATATAGATAAATATAAACAAGTTGCAATGACAAATTCAAATTTACATAGATATCATATATAACCATATATAACGTATATAAAGTAACTTATAATAAAAGGAAAAAAGAAATTATTTTTACATAAGTTACTTTATATAGTTATAATATGATGTCTATGTAAAGGTGTTATACGTTATATATGATGTCTATGTAAAGGTGTTGACAAAGAGAAAACCACAAGGATTTGGAATGCACTAGATATACAAGGGTACGAGGCCATTATAGCTTGTGTATACATCCTTACTTCGAATTTGTATAAGAGGTTATTTCCACAACTTGAATATGTGACCTTCGGATCAAATGTCATAAACTAAACCAGACTATCTCGTTTTTGGCCGTCATAAAAGGTACATTTTGACTTGGAACATATTTTTCTCAAGATTGAAGTAACCACAACACCAATATACAAGAAAACTGAATCCAACCAAAACCACACAAAAATCTCAAAAACCCTTGATTCATTTCATAGCAAATTCCATAATTACAATATGATGAAACTCAGTTTACCAGTGACATGTGCATTGTGTATTCTTTATAATGTTCTTGAACAAAAACTAGATGCTTGCTTATATAAAGCTTCTGGACAAAACCGGGTCTAATCCCAAACCCTGGTGTCACTGAAAAAGTAGGATTTATACGAATCCACAAAATCAAACGCGTCGATCAAACCATTACTCTCTTTCTTGCCCTTAAGCCAACAAGAACTTGGATCTCGAGCTCATCTTTAACCAGAAAACGAAGTTTATAACTCTATATGTATTTTTAGACGGAATCAGTTCTGTATCTCTCATTGTTTTCTTGAAATCTTGGTGCTAAAATGTGATCATGTCAAAAA
Source organism: Deinandra increscens subsp. villosa (assembly GCA_039602395.1). NCBI lineage: Eukaryota > Viridiplantae > Streptophyta > Magnoliopsida > Asterales > Asteraceae > Deinandra > Deinandra increscens. The sequence goes on along the minus strand of JBCNJP010000014.1, from coordinate 537,001 downwards.
GTTAGCAGGTTCTCATATGATATAAATCGATTCGGGTTATGTTTTATCTCTAACAGGTCAAATAGGTAAGAAATGTTTAAGCTAAGTAGACAAGAGTTAAATGGGTCCGAAGTTGCTCAAGGTGTATTTTTAGTGTATAGAGCCTCCTAAGCCAGTTTTTATTAAAATAAATTGATGATCATTGAAATATAACTTATTTAATAAACACTAATAACTTAAGAAATTTTCAAACCCTTTTGACCTGTAGAACAAAAGATCATTTTTGACCCGATACCCAGCCCGTCCGACCTGTCCATTTTGCGACCTCTAGTATTAGCATAAGTGTTACTCACCAAGCTCATTGCAATCGGAATTTTTCATGATCCTAAGCCTCTTGACGGAGCCAAGAAACATCCTGAAAATCAGATAAGTGGACCAGATGTCAAAATTGGTCAAATAAAATAGATTTGCAGGTCAAAGTTTCAGGTAATGGAAGTTAAGAAATCATACTGCCAGGGGACATCTCCAACAAGCATACAATCTCCATCTTTATCTTCATAAGTGAGCACGAATTCGGATGTTCCAGCCAATAATCTTGAAGGTTTAACTGCTTCTGTGCTCGACCCTAAACACATAAATTACTTTTATCCACTGATTAAGCAAATGAAAGTTTGAAAGATCAACATATGTTATTGAGTTAAGTTAAGATTCAAGATCAAGCAATATCCAAATCTATTTAAAATGATAAAGATACAAACTTTTGGGAAATCCATAATAATCCTCTTAAGCTACAACTAGTTTTCATGGAGGTGCCAAAAATTTAACACATGTACTTTGAACGGGTCGATTTGGGATGTGATTTAGGTGTATCCAAAATGGGCCAAATAAACAAGTACAAGCCAAAACAAAAATGGTCAAATGGGCAAGGCGGGTGAAACATGTTGAGAAGTTGCATAAAGTGTATTTTTAATACATACAATCTCCTAAATCATTTTATCATGACATTTTAGTACTGTAATTTTCTACGTATCTTAATAATATTAGCGCATTAATTAATAAAAAAAAAGTGATGTATTTCTGCCTTGCCTCAAACTTTTCAACCCACATTGAAAAATTACTTGTTCCAACCGAAAAGCCATCCCAACTTACATCTACTGAAGAACATTTCGTGTAAGGTTTGAGCCAACATCTCATAGGATGTGTGAGCATTGAGATCAACTTTTCTTCCAATCAGAGTTCCATCCATGTTGACTTTGACCGACCGATATTTCTTGTTGGAGATCCCATTTCTTTCATCAGAACAGTCCTTCATTCCGATCGTTCTGTTCTTGCTTTTGTTCTGTTCAGGTTTTGAGATGAAGTTTTCGGTTGATGACTTGATTTGGTTAGCCGAACTAGGAATCCGGTGAGCTTTACTTACAGGAGGCCATCCGACGACGCTTTAATCACAAAAATTTAAGATTTATTAAAACAGTTTCACTAGATACTAAAATGAGCTCAGAATTAGTGATCATATAAGAGATCAGATGCAGACATAAAAAGGTTCAATTTTTCATCATCAAGATTGCAAAAAAAAGGTTCAATTTTTCATCATGAAGATTGTAAAATGGGTTCATTTTAGAAATATTTAAGAAAAATATGAATTTTCAAGATTAACTGACAGTAAGGCTAAGTGTAGTGGATAAGGCCCGAAAATGGGCGTTATCCGCCATGTGGACGATGACTGGACAAGGGGCTTTATGGGGCTTTATGGTGTAGTGGATAAAGCCCCCATAAAGCCCCCATTCTCCCCCCTTTCCGGCGTCATCTCTCTCACGCCCCTCTCATTTTTTTGGCTCATAACGCCCCATAACGCCCCTGCGTAGTGGGGCGGGGCGTTATGGGCTCTTTTTTTTGCCCCATAACGCCCCATTACGGGTAGCCTTAGGGGGTGTTCGGATGTGCGCTTTCATTATGCTTATTTGACTTGAATAATCAGAATTAAGTAATTCAATTCAGGTGCTTTCATCATTTTCACACACTGACACACACACACACACACTAAATTTAGCATTTGCATAGAACAGAAGAAAGAAAATAAACCCAAAAATCCATGTTTTGTTACATTTACAACTTTCTCCAAACACCCCCTAAAGATGCATGTTCTGTTCTTATTCTGTTATTCACAAAGGGGAAACAGAATGGAGGATAAGAACCCTAATTAATTTTTTGTGCACAATAATTGAGAATATGGAAACCATCACAATTACATAAGAAATTCATAAACCCAATATCCAAAAATCAATAAATTAACCAAAATTTCTCTAAAAATATATAAAAAAGTTCTCTGGAAAAGGGTTCTTGTGGGTTTTCTTAAATATTATTGAAAACATAAGAATAAATAAAAGAAAGTGGAAAAATTGTATACCTGGTACCATTAGGAGGAGAAACAGAATCAGTGGCTGTTCTTTTGGTACCAGAAGTGGATGAATTTGGGATATTAACCGAAGAAGATGAAGAACAAGAATTGGGTTTAGAAACCAAAGAAGCAGAGAAATCTTTTGCCGTCAAGATTCTTGCATACTGAGTCCAACCACCAGTCGCCACCACCGCCTTTGACTTCAAACCACCAATACTCAACCCAAGTCCCAATTCCAGATCATCCAAATTTTCATCAACAATTGGGTATGATGAATTAACCTCACCAGAAATAACCATGGTGTTCATATTATCTTCTTTTGACCCAGTCAAAATAGACCTGGCGGTGGTTGACCCACCAGACGGCGCTCCTCCACCGTCATCACCGGCCGGAATATGATCCAATAACCCAAGGGTAACATCCATTTTCTTGAAAAGAAAAAAAAGATTGGATTTTTAGATAGAAAGAAAGAAAGATTGGAACTTTGTTGGGAGAAAGAGAGAAAAACAGGGGATATGAGTTTGGTGGAAAAAGAAGGCATTTTGGGGGTGGTGGTGGTGGAAGGTGGGACCCACATGTCGGCTTTCCGGTTCTCAAAATTCATCATCGATTTCTCCTAACGCTGTCCCCACACCAACATATTTCTGTGCTTCCATTTGTATCAAAGACTCTGCCCCCACTAATAAAAAAACTTCTTGACTACCCATGATTATGTCTTGGTGAAAAAGTACAACTGTTTCTGCACAGTGAATATGATTGGAGTACAACACATTACAGCTGACTTTTGCTTCCTATATTTCTTTTTGTGAAAGTTGCTTTAGTAAAAGCAAAACCTTCGATTTTTATTTTTGCTTAGGTTAAGAGTAATACTCTCCCCATTTCCCCATTTCCCCACTTCATTTTTGGTGCCACCTCATCATTCTCCACCCCTTCCTATTTTTCCCCATTTTGTGGGTAATGGTTTCCCCACACCCCCATTTCCCCAAACACTTAAAAAATTAAAAAAAATTTTTAAAAAATAAACCTGAAAGAGCTGTTTTGGGGGGCCCCACAAACCCATTTCCTTCTCCCGACCCCTTTCTCCTTCGGTCTCGGTACCCCGTCCCACCTTCCCGATCGGTGACCCCGACACCACCGCAGTGGTGTTCCCGATCGAACCGAGGCCACCGACCAGCCCCGATCCCACCTTCCCGAACCCATTACTATTACCCTTAGTGGTTTAGAGTAGTTTTGAAGAGGTGGGTCACCAAATATATGACTCTCGGATTCGATCGGGTATTAATACCCGATTTTGCCTCCCACACTACCCGAAATGTAAGTAGCATACCTGAAATTTGCCGGAGAAACCAATTTACCCGATGGGGTATACCACCCATCATAAGTAATGGAATGAACCATTACCATTTCATCGTCTTATTTAGTTACCATGTATTATAAAATAAATCATGGAGACATAGTATAAAAGTTACGGATGTTTAGGATTGTTGGTTCTCTTTTCCACCCTTTCTTGGTGCGTGTGAGTTAAGTTTCTTGTGTGGGTGTGTTTAGGGCAAGCCACGATTTGTCTTTTTTTTTTTTTTATCTATCGTCTGGTATGCTGTTTTGAGTGGGTCCCTCGGGTATGTACACTTGAGTCCTTTTTTATCTAATGTATGTGTCAATTGTTGGTTTTCTGGGTTTGTGTGATGGGCTTTCGAGTTGGGGGTCTCTTTGAACGCAGCCTTTTTATCTCTAGGGGTAAATGTACGGTTTGTCCTCTTCTTACCCTTCCCAGACCCTACCATTTTGGATGTGTTTTTACTAGGTATGTTGTCGTTGTTGTATAATGAAATAAATCATTGTTTCGTATTGTTTGATACCAAGTTAAACAAAATAATTGAATACAATTGTAGCAACATTTTCATTTAATAAAATAAAATATAAATGTTTTATTTTATATTTTTAATTTCAATTGTAAACTTTTTATTAATTTATTTTTGATAAATATTTTTATTTTTATATTTTAATTTTATTTGTTTTTTATTGTTATTTTCAATTTTACTCTTATTTTATTTATTTATTATTTTTATTTTATATCTATTTATATACTTATTTGTTTTTATTTTATATTTTTACTCATTTTTTTTTTACTTTTTATTCTTAACTTTTTTTTTTGTTTTCATAAAGTTTTAAGAAAAATCAAACTAAATAAAAAAAAATTATTCATTCGAAAAAAAAAATCCATCCCTCAAGAAATAAAAAACTTTAAGAAATAGTAAGAATCACATTCAAGGAATGGAAATCTTTATAAATGAAATGAATCATATTTCTTATTTAATGGCCCATTACAGTTTAACGTGTTACCAAACATGTCAATTTTCATTTCTACGTAATGACCCATTCCTTCATACCAAACACTACGGTGAAGTCGTGAAGGGGTGTGGTCTTTGAGTTAAACGAGATTTTTTTAGCGACAACAGTTGATTGACTGGTATGTCTTAGAAACAAAACTCGTACACCAGTCCACCACATTTATTCACCAGTCTATGCGAAAAACCACCACTATGAAAAAAACCTACAGTCAGGATAGAACACGTAATCTTAAGAGGACCCAAGTTCTAACTCTCTTTCTCCATGACATTGAATCAAGAGGCCAACGAGTTAGACAAAGTTTTAACGTGTATCATACTAACACCGACGTAAGTGGTCACGAGTAGTATCTTCGGCTATTATAATATGTTAGGACTCCAGCTATACACAAAAACTTTTTCCTTTTTACACAATTTACAAACAGCCATAGGGTCTCCTACGGCCCAATGGATTTTTTTTTCTAAAAATATAAATTAATATAAATAAATAGGGTTAGGTTCAAATGAGAACTTTATTCTTTAAGAACTTTTGAGAACCATTCTGAGTCACTAATTTTCAGGGGGGAAGCATTCAAATTCATGGGGGGGGATTTCCTTATATATAACTTGTGGCTCAGAATGGTTCTCAAAAGTTCTCAAACCCAATTGGTTCTCAAATGATCCTCTCCCTAAATGAATATACCCCCCCCCCCTTCACCGCCAACCCCTGAATTTTATGTGAGTCTCTACAGCCCATATCGGTGTCTACAGCCGTATTGTATTTTCTGTTTTCTTTAAAAAATTTTAGAAATTCCATTGGCCCATATCGGTCTCTAGGGCATATGTAAGCTATGTGAAAAGTAAAGATGATTGTGTGTATAGTACAATCCTTTTTTTAACGACTAAAATCAACACACTACATCTACACTTTACATGACTTTAACCCATAACTTTTTTTGTTGATAAGCCTAAGTTGTCTCACTGTGTTAGGAATTAGGTTGAATGAACCAATCAACATAAGATGGTGTTTGTGAAACACGCATGTTTGGATCTAACTAGGGTCTCCCCTCTTGTGGGCTTGGGAGTTGGTGAGTTCAAGGGGGCTAGGCGGCTTCTAAAGCTGTTGCGGGGAAAGTGAACAAGCACGAGAAGACGTGTCTTGAAAATCAACATGTGTTTGTTCCTTTTGCTTTTGACACCGTTGGGTTCCTCGTCCCTGAGGCCGTTGAAACTCTGAGTAGAGTCCAACGGGTCATGCATGGTAATGTTGTGACCCCTGGTTCTATGAATGTTATTTTCACACGGCTTAGTTTTGCTATTCAGAAAGGTTTGACGACACAGCTTGTTTCCTGTCTCCCTTGCATGTCGGGGTGATTTGTATTTTGGTATGTTTTTTTCTTTTAAGTTTTAGTTATTTATTTTAAACTACATATAAACAATATCATTCAACCAAATGTCTACACCATTTCAACTACTATTAGAGTAATTTTGATGATAAAAAAAGACGGAATGATATCCTTCCGCCATCATCATCAACTAGTTTTCATTCATCCAAATCTGTCGCTTTTTATTTCTTATCAATATTGTCACCTCGTCCGAAATATAGCGCTCTTCAATTTCTTACTGACATTGCCACTACTACAAAAATGGCCTTTCTTGACGCTTTTTGCGCGTCAAGAAAGGGCCCAGATGACGCGCAAAAAAGCGTCAAGGAAGGCAGGGTCAAGAAGCCTCTTGACGCGCAAAATGCGCGTCATCTGCTTCTTGACGCGCGAACAATGACGCGCATTTTATGACGCGCAATGCGTGTCATAAAAAGCGTGTCAAGGAAGCCCCCGTCATAAATATGCTTATGACACGCATATATGCGCTTCATGAATTAAAAAAAAATTAAAAAAATATATATTTTTGTAGATTCACTAATTTCCACATTAATGACAATTAACCTCCTAATCAAAATACAATACACTTGTAGCAAAATAATACATTTCATATATAGAGAAAACATTACTAATTTAACATTAGTTTACATTGCACTAACTACATGTAACCTTAGCTTCTTCCATCTCAATACTTGCATTATCAAGCCCATCTACAAAAAGGAAAAAGGATGGTCAAAAGCTAGAAAGGAAAAACAGCAGAAGCAGGAAGGGAAAAACTTGCATTATCAAGGCCATTTACATTGCACTACTACATGGTTGAAACTTGAAAAAAAAAATGACAGTGTAATAGACAAGTACTGCTCTTTAACAGATGAATCTATGGTGTCTAAAAAATCAGAAGTTCAAAATTAGTAGGAGTCCTTGCTAACAAGTGAAACCTTCAAAAGGAATTTGTTCTCATCAGTCATAGCCTAAAGTAAAATTGCATTATCAAACGGTTATATAAGATATAAAAAGGCAAACAAACCAATATTGGTGTTATTTTTCCTTCAAAAAACACTCTCAAAACCACTTTCCAAACACCGGTATAAAGGTTTTATAATATAATGTTTGGCACCTGATAATTGACCATTATATGATTCCCAAGCAAATCCTGTTGGCTCATGAGTCATTTTCATCGGTGTGGTCTGGGCACCTACCTGTTAATCATACATCACTTTATGTTATGGTTTTACATATAATGAAATGGACGTTTGGTGTGTGTTTTAAAACCGATTATTATGACTTTAAAGTCACAATAATCAGTCTTATAAATATGATATTTCTCACCCTTGCTGTATTATACAGTGTTCTTGCAATCAGGTAGGATGCTGATTGACCATGGACTTAGCTGCAGGAACAATAGGAGGGGCTGCAGTTAATCATTTCTGTTCTTCAGGGGCTGCACATATCAAATTATCTGAGACCATTAGGCCAAATCTGTATAATATTCCATGGAATTTTGCAATCATTACCACATGTAAAGTGTTGAATCCATAAAACATAATCATGCTAAGATTTACACTTCTGTTGTGTACATCTATATGTAAGGGAAGAACAAAGTTTTTATAAACCTGCTTGGTAGTTGCCCATCTAAATATGAAAGCATAAAGTTCATTCAAGAATATATCAACCATGGAAGATGTACCTGCACTCCACAATCTAACATCATGTTCTCCAAACTGTATACCACCTCATCTTTCCCTTGTGGCTTTTGAATCGTTATCCAACAACTTCAGCACCAACTCCTTGTAACAGAAATGCTAATTCCATTTGAAGCAACGGACCACTTGCATCACGATTACCAAATTGATCATCAAACAAATTGAACGAAGAATCTTCTAAAATCAAACAGAACAGCTGAGAGATTAGATTTACATGCTAAAAAGGAAAAAAGAAAAAAAAACTCTAGAATTAATCAAACAATGCTTCTGATTTAATAACGTAAAAGAGGGATTAAGTATATCAGAACCATGAATGGTGGGCTACGAGTTCGATGTCCTGACTGTTGTGGGAACATTAAATTTGGAAACAATTTCTTAATGAGCATCAATAAAGATTGATTAAGTAATCACACCATTAAAGAACTATTCTTGAACAAATTGATTACAATAACAGAAGAATGAGCTTGAATCTCATAAACATCAGACCTAGGTCAAGAATTCTAGTAAAATAAATGAGACAACATACTTGATTTACAGCAGAATAGTGAATACGATAGTGGTCACTGTTTGTACTTTGTAGCTTAACAACACAATCTCCTATAAACTTCAAAAATAATTATACAGATTAAAATCAGTTACACAGATTCAAATAACATCTGTATCAGAATCAGTGCCTATGAGAGCTATAAAACATCCACTTGTTTAATTAGAATATAAAATCAATTTTCATCAAGTTATAAACACTCATGTAATTACAGCGCAGTTTCAAATCATAAAGATCCATACGCCAGGGCGAACTTGGTTCTCCCTATGTTCACAGGATTCTCTTGACCAATAAGCCAATTGGCAATCGCCAAAACATGGCTGATTGCCAACAAAGATAAAGATCCCTGGATGCTAGACAAACAACTGAAAAAGGTATGAATTGTAAGCTTAGAATAAAATCCCTAATTCCCATGAAAATTGAGGCATTTGGTCGAACATGTGGTGTTCAAATAGAAAAAAATTTAGACTGATGGCATGTAAACCCAAATGAATCTCAGAACCGAACCCTACTTCAACACAGATCCTAAGTCATGTTTCATCACCAAATTAACAAAAATAGCACCATCAATCAATATGTGATTTTTTGACAAGTAGTTCAATTTTATTGTTATCGACAACAAACAGAAGCTGAAAACGAACACGTGCATAAATAGAAAGAACGAATCATATGATGTACCTGTAAATCGTTGTCTGAGGAAGAAGATATTGTAATAGAGCGTACAGATTCGTTGTACCTCATGACCGGCTTCAGCCCAGGACATCTCGGCGGTAAAACGAACAAGAACGATATCTCCTCAGATGTAGGCACAACCGTCGTCATTAGGGCTTGAAGTCATAATTAGGGCTTGAAGTACCAATCGTCTTCATCTCGGCGTTAAGAGTGATGGTGGTGAGAGGAAACTGAAATTAGATCTCACGAAGGAAGGAGAAAGAGAGGGGAAGTCGTAATTAGGGCTTGAAGTCGTGAAGAGAGAGAAACGAGTGGTAGATGTGTAATTTTTTTAGGTGAGAAGCGGGAACTGAAATTTTTTATAGCGGGAAATGAAAAATATAAAATGACGCGCATGTTTAAAGTGTACTCCGTGTTCTTTAATTTATTTCTTTATGACAGATATTTTATGACGCTCAAAAATGCGCGTCATATACCCTCAAGATTTTATAATTTATGACAGATATTTTATGACGTTCAAAAATGCGCTTCATATACCCTCAAGATTTTATAATTTATGACAGATTTTTAATGACACACATTTTTGCGCGTCATAAAATAGTGTGTGTCATCGTTCGCGCGTCAAGAAAGGCCCTGTTTCTAGTAGTGTGCCGTCTCATTTGAAATAGAATACACAGTTCATTCAAAAAATGATATGTGAATCGTGATCGTGTATTTTTTAAATTAATGAAAATTATTTATTATATTGATTTAAGGACTTAAAGTTTTATTAATTTAAATAAACAATTTAATTCTTTTTTTGAAAAAAAATCCTAGTGTAGTTATTGGGTTCTACCCACTCTTTTTCGACACTCTAGGGTAGTTTAAAGTAAAAATGAGTTTTATACATATATATTTTTTTTAACGACAAAGAGATGTATTATAAACGTCTGGTGGTTAGAAAAACTTAACCAACCATCAGTGGCGGACCCACTAAGGGCCCAGGGGTAGCGCCCGCTACCCCTGAACTTTTACCCCGACGTGCAAAATTTTTTTTTTTATAGGTTTTCGGTTTTTCGCGACCCCTGAAACGAATTTTTCGCGACCCCTGGAAGAAATTTTATGGCTTTTACTTAAAAATATGATCAAAAGTCCCTTAAAAATATGATTAAAAGCCCGTTAACTACCTAAATTTTTTTTTCGGGGGCGCTACCCCTGATATTCTTTCCTGGATCCGCCACTGCCAACCATCCAACATAAACAATTACATAAAGTTAAGCAGCTTTTGTAAGCACTTTTCCCAAGACATACTACAATTCCTATCTCTAAATGTGATTCAATGATACGAGAAATGCACGATCAAATCAAATATGAAGCGAATCTTCAAATCGTTCTTCTTATGAACTATCTCATTTTGTTCCCTCCAGATAACCTATCAAGCACACAACGTAATCCTTTCAACAATCATTTTGCGCTTCTTTGAGAGCCGACACCCAACAAACCAATTGTATAAATCACGAGGAAACAAAATATCAGACCCTACAAATGATAGCCAATAACAAACCGATCTCCAAACCTTCTTTGCGACGATGCACAAGCCCAATAAATGATTAACCGATTCGATATCCACATCACAAAATGGCACATAATAATCGGGATATCTAAACCTTTCACGCATAAATTACTCCCCATAGGAAGACGGTCCAGGAAAACCCTTCACATGAAATGTTCATTTTTTTTTCGGAACAATTACATTCCACTTAGTACTCCAATCAACACTCGGTAAAGTCTTCCTTTAAATTCTTTTCCTAACCTATTTCACCACAAACTCATCTTAACCCTCAAACTCCGGTTTCTAAGAAACAAGACCCCCCCCCCCCCCCAAACTCTTTGAATTAAGAAGCATTAAGAGTCTATATAATTGCTACTCCTCAATCCCACCTCTAATATTCCGTTTCTAATAAAAATAAAAAGGTAAAGTAGACATTTTATACTTACATCGCGTAAAACATTGAAACTTTTTTTTCGTTAAAGGGTAACTTTCATTACTAATACATGAAGCTTGTATTTATAAAGATTTAAGTTTTAAACCTCACGATTTTTATACGAAACTAACTCCATACCATTAAACTATAAGAGTATGAGTTAAACATTAAACTATGAATATATATATACATATACATATTAAAAAGTTCATTGTAGACACCTCCATAAATGTAGACATGTAGACATTTTTTTTCACCATTAGATCTCTTGATCTAATGGTTCTTATTAATCTTTTTTTCTCATTAATTAGAAAATTTTATATGTGAAAGTGTCTACAATGGATCTCAATATATATATATATACATTACTAGGTTAGTAACCCGTGTATTACACGGGTTGAATAAATATTTATAATAATGAGATAAGTATAATAAAATAAAAATTGATATGTGATTTAAAAATTATGGATATGGATGATATAATTGTGAGATCATATCAAATAGTTATTTTATAGTAGTTAAGTTAAAAGTACATTTATAGTAAATTAGAGTATTTCGTATATCACAGTTGAAAAATAAATTGCTTAATGGTTTACTTTAAAGTGGTGTTGAAAATTACAATAATAAAGAGTTATTATTATTTAGGATTACTTGAATTCAGAGAATGTCAAAAGATAATGGGTTATTGGCTTGTATCAATCCCAACTATCACGTATTGGCCGATAACACTCCCAACTTTACTACTTCCATCTGTCACCACGAACTATCATCATATTTTTCTTCATCACTCCCCCATGAATTACTTAACCCTATTTGAATTCCATGTTTTGTAAGTTTACCCAGCTTTTAGTTCCAATTTCGTTAAGTAAATTTAACCGGGGGAGTGATTGGGGAAAATATGATGATAGTTCGTGGTGGCAGGTGGAAGGAGTAAAGTTGGGAGTGTCATCGGCCAATACGTGATAGTTGAGATTAATACAAGCCAATAACCCAAAGATAATTAGAAAATGTTGAAGATGATAATTGAACTCTTTAAAGTTACTTTTCAAAATATAAAATATAAAAAAGTGTTTGACATTTTAATATTTTAATTGAATAAATCAACCACCCTAATATATAATATTTAAATCAATAAATATTAGTAACTATTGTTACAAATTAAAATTTTGAATGTTACATCTTTTAAAATTAGAAAATTCAAACAATTTATATAAATATGGTAAGTTAGTTAATAAATAATTTATGTAAATATATGAGTAATAAATATTAATACAAATTCATAACTAATTTTAGTTAAATGTAATGTTAAATTTTAGATTTAGAAAGTTGAAATATTAAATTTGGAAATTTTGAATTCTTAAATGAAAAAAAAAATTGAAATTAAGTGTGGTGTTGACAAGTGGATTGTTGAGGTGGAGGATGATGTGAACACCTAGTAAAGTGACATGTGGACACTTTTTATTGCTTTATTAGAATGAAAGATAGTATATATATATATATATAATAATGTTTTTGTATAATATTTTTATTTATCAATAAAAAATAAGTAAACTCATGTTTCCACGTTTAAACAAATCTATAGGGTGTCAATTAAATTTCAACCCATACAATCATGCAAAGTAGGGTGTAATTGATGTAATTTTATAAGATTTTTTTTATCTGTGCGTTTCCGTAAGGATATCACATGTATACAATATATTTACATTGTTAGAAAGCAATATAAATAAATGCAAATAAAAAAAGACTGCGCAGGTACTTTATCAAGAAATAGAGAATATGAAAAAGAAAAACAATATGTAAATATAACATTGTAAAATTAAAACTAAGGAAATTTAAAAGAAAAGAAAATAATAAAAATATTACCGAAGAAAAGAATTTAGAAGCCGGCTTAAAAGATCAAATTTATGACCCAAAAGTTATATTACAGGACGTATAAATTATAAAAGAATATAAGGGTCTTGAAGGGTTTGATAATAACATTAACATGATTGTTTATGAGCCGGCTTAAGGTGGCATCGGATCCCTTTTTTGTGTTTTCATTCAAATTTAACTTAATTAATCATCTTATTGTGCATGTTGGTTGTTTGATATTTTGATAAGGTATAGCTTATCCTCTACCACTATATCATCAAAAGTAAAAGTATGACACATGGAAAGTATTAACAATCTCCTTTTGCAACACTTCTTTGTAACACCACATCTCTAATTTTAAATGGTGGTCCTAAAGTTACCATTAACTTCCTTTGTTTAACTCTTTCTTTTGATTTAACTTTTTTTAAATTAATATAAGTTTGGACTACTTGAGTTTTAATAAGATAACATATAAATCATAATATTTTAGTTTAACAAATATAGACATCAAATAAAATGTAAAATTAGTTTTAGAATTTATTTATAAAATACTCTAATTTCACACAACCAGTTTGACCTCACCATTTTAACCGTCCACTTTTGTTCATTTTAACGAACCTATGTTTTCTTCTAGTTAGACTATGTGTAATGGTAGAGTCATTTCAAGTCCCACCCAAGAGCATTATACGGCATGTGGCATCCCACATGGCATGGGGCATGTGGCATCCCACATGGCATGGGGGCTTGAAAGTAAAAGAGGTGTTGTGGTCAAGCCCCTTTCAAGCCCCATGCTATAATTACCTAATTATTTTTTTATTATTATTTCAACTAAATTGAATTAACTAAATACTATTTTGTAAATAAAAACATAATAAAATAAATAAAAAAGTTAATTAATTAAAAAAACAACTAAAAACATACAAATTATAAGGATCTAAAAAATATAGTAATCATAATCTTGGACATCGTCGTAATCATCCGCTTCGTCTTCGTCTTCATCGTCATCTTCTTCGTTCTCGACCGGAACATTATCGAAGGGACGGACCGACCATTCATGTTCTACCAAATCGTACTTAAGAGAGTTTTGTGTTTCTCTACTCCACATCGCCCTAGAGTTCGCCAAACGTTCTTCTTGCGTTGCATATGGTGTTTCCACCACGTGTTCGGGCCGATGATCGGGACAAATCGCTCTGCCTTTATCCTCCTTGTTCATGTTATGCAAGATAATGATAGCACACATACAATCTTTCATCTTATCCTTTGTCCACAACCGACAATATTTCTTTAGAAAATGCCACTTCTTTTTAAGCGCCCCAAAACAACACTCGATGTCCTTTCTTGCGGTCTCTTGGACTTTATTGAAGTATTTTCGTTTCTGATCAATTGGGTACTTGAAGGTCTATACGATAAACGAATACTCTGGTATATGCCGTCACCCAAAAGATAACCATGAGGGTAGTAATTTCCATTCTCATAAAAAAGGTTTTCGCTCCTTTCCCCGAAATGTAGTCCTCAACCACTTGCAAGCTTTCCAGAACGTTAATGTCATTAGCAGTGCCGACTACAGTAAAATGAGCATGCCAAATCCAACGGTCATTTGAACATACGACGTGAAAGATCCGACGCTCCACCCCCCCCCATTTTCCATTTTCGCGCCCCACCTTAGTGGGTGAGGGCGTTATAAGGACGCTAAAGGGGCGCAAAAGAGGCTTTCAAGCCCCTTTTAAGCGAAGCATCTTTCGCGCCCCATTACAAAAGAGCCTTACTATATAAACAAAATACATATTATTATTAACTCATGATGTGCCACGTGACAGGCTATAAAATTACAACCTGCCACGTGGAAAGCTATAAATTACTAACTTTTTTAAAAAGAATAAAATTAATTGAAAAGTGATTCCAAATAAATTTAGACAAATAATAACTTGATTAACTTGCTCAATTCTTGACTTGTCACGTTATGATTAATTATTTTTCTAAATCGGTTTTTTTTTTAATTTTTTTTAAATCTTTTCTTAGAACGTTTCTTTGGTATTAGTTTAGTTGCATACCATTGACGTCTTTTTTGTATGTTTGCAAAAATGTAATAAAACATCACGGGTTATAACAACACACATTATTCATGGCTTGCCATGTGACATGTTACGATTAATTTTTTTTTAAAAAATTGTTTTCATTATTTTAAAAAATAAAAAAAAGTTTTATTTGATTTAGTTTTAGTTTAACATCATGTTCATTTTATTACTTACACAAATATAAAGAAAAACATCCCACAGTTATACAAAATATACATGCCAAAACAAAATCTAGTTAACAACAAAAACAAGAAGACCCTTTTTATACCTTTTATACGGAAATTTTAATTTTACCCCCTATTCTTAACTTACACCCTCAATATGGGGCATATCACATGATAGGTGGCATATTAAAGTTTGTCAAGAATCTCGTACTGAATCAGGATAATGTTAACATGAAATAAAAATTTCATGTCGGAATGACCCATATCATATGATACATGACATATTAAGATTAAAAAAAAAACATCATGATTTATGATGATTTTTGATGAGCAATATGAGACCCAATATGACATATATCATATAATACGGGTTTTATTGAGCATAAATTAAGACTTCTAAAATAAATTAGAAAGACAATATGGAACATATTATTTGATAAGACCCATACCGAATGACCCATACAAATAAAGGAGGTTGATACCCCCACCTAGATATGAGCCATATGACCATCTTCTTCACAAAAAAAAACCCAATAAACTTTTAAACAAAGCTAATTATCTAAAATAACATTAATATAACTTTGAATCAAACTAAATTTAACTGAATTTTGACTACAATGGGGTGTATTACACACTAAGGAGGAGCACGTTTTCAAAATAGTTATCAGTTTATTTTTATTACAATTTTATGTATTAATAAAATTACTTACATGATTAATACTATCAATTTCATAAGTTATGTATATATTAATAAAAAAATTAATTTAGAATATTTTCAAATCACTTAAAAAGGGTATCTAAACCCATCATAAATATATAATATATTACGGGGAAACTTTATTTTCCATTTTTATCAAATTAAATTATTAAGGTTTAAATATTTAAAAAACACAAAAAATAAATTCGTAAGTTATGTATAAGTTAATAAAAAAATAATTTAGAATATTTTCAAATCACCTAAAAAAAAGACCTAAACCCGATAGAAATACACAAAATTTACCGCTCGTCAGATTGAAGATAAAAAGCAACTCCAGTATGATTAGAGTGATTGAGGTCATATCACTTGATATGGCTCGATTTTTATGTGTCCAAAAAGGCTCGATTAGAGTGATAGGGGTCATATCACATGATATGCCTCAATTTGAATATGTCCAAAAAGGCATCGATATGTTGCATATGGTAGCTGGTTCAATACAGGGCGTAACACATATATTAATGTGCTGGATTGACACTAAATATTTCTTTGATTATTGTCAGTGTAATATGATCCATATCAGTTGATACGCCCCGTATTGAGGGTGTAAATTAAAGAATGATGGGTGTAAGATTAGTAAGGTTCCTTTTATAACGAAGATGTTTTAAAAAGTGCCCTGCTCTTTTACTTTCGTCACTCTCGGCCCTCGTTAATCCACCCTTGACCCTTCCTAAAGTTTGTTAGCAAACATATATCGTGTAGGACAAAGAAATTGACGATAAAATGAGGAGAAGAGAAATGACAAAGAATCCAAACGACAAGCCGACAAGATGTGGGGTCCAATAAACTCTCCTCAGGGCTCTATGTCTACGACTTTCTTTTTTTTCTTTTATTTCTACGACTTTTACTAATTTCTTTTTCTACTTTCTCAATATAAAAAAAATTATTCGTAACAAAAACTTTAAAAAAGTACTATTTTTAAAAGATAAGAATATATTCAACAAACTTTCTAAAGCTAGGTGATATAAAATTATATATAACTTACCCTATGTAACAAAATAGAACTCTTATTTTGTCCTTTAATAGGTTGTTTTGTTATTTGGGCTTTATTAATATTTTTTTATCTTTTTTGTCCTTATTATATATATTTTGTTTTACTTTCTTGTTTTTATCTTCACGTAATGACTTTAGCAAATAAGTTTGTGGTGTAATAGATAAAGTCGGGTAACTATATATTTTTTTAACTTTTTATTTTCATTCTCAATGAATTTTACACATGAATTGGTGGTGTATTTGGTATATCCGTGTAACATAACTTTCAGGACATAGACTCAATAGTTTAAGCGTTTGAGTTGTTGTAAAGTTTTTTTTTTTAATTTCATTTTCTTTACTTAGCGTTATTTGTGTGTCCGCATTATTCCAATGGCAACATCTTTATTATTTCTTTTCATTCTTTTCAAATCATTTTTTTAAACGTTTAATTGATTTTAATTTTAGTTTGACACCATTATCTTTAGGTATCTAATTATTTGTAGTATCATATTTAACCAAACTTCTAATTTTAACATTATTAGATTGTCTATTTTTAGAACTCTTAAGTACAAACAATGCCTAGAAATAATATTAAACTTGGGGCCTTCGAAATACCAGATAACAACTTAAAGTCCAAAAGGCCTACACTTTAACTAGGAACCGAAAGGTCCGCGAAATAAGTTCATTATCTTTGCGTTTCGCTTTAGCAATACAACTATTTTGTATACCCATATTATCTTTGCGGCAACCGCGGATAGTAAAATCTAGTTAATAATATATTCCGTTAGCTTTATCTCAAGCTCGATCAATAGGGGTCATACGACTCTGTCCGAATTGATATGAAAACCCTTTACGAGTTAATTTTTTTAGCTCCAACGCAACCAATAGAACTTAAACATTCAACCTTTAAGGTATGGCTACACACCGTAACTGTTGGGTGTGAAGGCCTTTTGGGTCGATTCATTATAATGGCCCGTTTTGGCCCTTAGTTGGTTAACCCTATCTCACTAACTATTTAACCCCCACTTGGATTTCAACAGTAACAACCAGAATATCATCTTGAAGACACCCACTGCAACTAATTAACCCCCACTTAGATCTTAACGGTAACAACCGGAATATCCTCTTGAAGACACCCACTGCAACTAATTAACCCTTAAATTGTGAATAATACTAAAATCAGATGTATAATAGTCGTTAGCATTAGCCAAAAAACATAAAATGTAGTATTTTATACAGAATAAAGATTTAAATCGGAAGCAGGTTAAAATATTTTGCTTTTGTAAGTATAGAATATATTATTAAAAGGTTAATTGGTTTAAAATATCGTGTTGTTATGTATACTGAAATTTCTTTAAAAAGGTTGTCCAATCAGCTAAAGTTCATTTTTTTTTTCAAATGATTATAGTTTCTGATAAGAAATAATTATATTGAGGATTCACAATGAAGTTACATTTGAGTGGGCATGAGATTTATCATGAATGAGGAGAAGGAAAAAAAAAACTGTCATCCTACTACTAATTATTCTTTATAAAAGTAATACAGCTGTGATTAAATGTCGGTCTTATCTGACGGTCATAATCAAATCCAGAACGAAAAAAACAGTTTTTTTTATTTTTAAGATAAAATCTATATTATATATTTTTTTTGAAAGGCCAACATTTTATTCATTAAAAAAACCCAAACTAGCAAGACACTAGATGACGACCCCAACACCAAAGAAATTAAATGAGGGTACAATTGAACTAATCTATTCTATCAAACGACCCTAGAAAATGAGGGGAAGACTCTTTGAAAAATCGCCTTGTTTCTCTCCAACCACAAACACCAATAGACCGTGAGAACAAACCCATGAATGTCTCCTTATTATCGTCCACTGATTTATAAAGACACAAAATATCATCTAACGAGAATGCAAAGATTGGCGGGATCTTGCACCAACCAGCGAGCCAATGCCATATTCTAGAGGAAAATAAGCAACCAATGAACAAATGATAGACCGACTCTTCTTCCTCATTACATAACCTGCAAATCGACGACGAAGGAACAATATTCCGCCTCAAAAGAGCATCGAATGTGGCAATTATTTTCCTTTGGGCTCTCCAAACAAATACATTGACTTTGGTAGGAACTAGCTTAGACCAATAGAGCATAAATTGATCAGGATTTTCCACATCATCCTTAACAAAAAGCACCCCCAACATTCTTCACAGAAAACTCACCCATCCCATCCAATTCTGCATCGCTTTGTTGAGTCGCGCAAGACAATCGTGGACCTTGACAATGGCCTTCCACGAACCAGAAATGGAAGCTTTGTGGGGGACAAACTGAGCACTCTCTCTAGACACATGTTTGGCAAGAATGACTCTCCTCCAAAGCTGGTTTTCCTCCGTTTTATATCACCATATCCATTTGCACAAGAAGCTGCGATTAATATTGAGGAGAGATGACAAGCATGACCCGCCTTCACCCTTTGGTTTACAAACATCACTTCTCTTGATCCAATGAATTTACTTGTCCTCCGTAAATTTGAAAGATAATGTTAAAACTCTGAGTCCTAAGTCGTTGTCTACCACTCATTGGGAAAGTCATGTTGAGAGTGTTAAGGTTATTAAAGAGCAGCTACCCGATGTTAGAGAAGCTTTACATGAAGTCGGAGAAAAAGATAATGATACTAAAATTCAAAGTGAAGCAAAATCACTAATGAGCTTGGTGATTTTAAACTTTTGGTATCAATTGTTATCTGGTATCAAGTATTAAACATGAAGAAAGGTATGAAGTATTAAACATGAAGAATACAATGAGCAAAAAGCTACAAGCAAAGGATATGGTTCTTGATAACACTATTAAAGAAATAAATAAGTTGATTGAATACTTTCAGGGATATAGAGAAATTGGATTTCCGATACGATTGATGAAGCTAAAAGGATTGTTCTTGAATTGGTTGTTGATCCAGTATTTCCAAAAAGACGTCCGGTTCGAAAGAAAAAACACTTTGATGAGAGTTCCAAGTGATAAATCAGTTATATTTTCGTCTGAAGACAATTTTAAAGTCAATATTTCTTATATATCGTTGACCAAGCTAGTGCTTCTCTTAAACAAGATTTGACCAATACAAAGAATCTGAAAAATTATTTGGTTTTTTGTTTCCTAACAATTTAAAGGAATTAGAAGATAATGAACTTAAGTCGTGTTCTCGTGTTTTTGAAGATGCACTCAATTTCATAAAGAACTGATATTGATGCGAACAAATGTTGTAAAGCTCGTCCGAGGTGGCCGAGTACTCCCCGAGTAGTCCCCGTCTACGCCTTGTACTCCACGAGTACTCCGTCATATTCCCGAGTACTCCCCAAACTTTTTTTTATGGAATTTAAGTTATGATAGATTACAAACTGATGTAGTTATCAACCCCGCATATATTTTAAAAAATCCTAATCAAATAAGTTGTTTCCCAAATGCAAGCATTGCATATAGAACAATATTGACTATTTCAGTGGCAGTAACATCTGAAGAAATGAGTTTTTCAAAGATAAAGTTATTAAAAACATCCTACTTACGATCAACAGTGTCATAAGAAAGACTTAATGGATTGATAATTGTAGCTATCGAGAATATCAGAGGATATGAACTACGAAAACTTGATTAATCAATTATTATTAAAACTGCTAAGAGATTTACACGATTTGTCAGTTAACTACCTAGAATTTCATTTTAAAACTATAATTTTTTTATATTTATTGCTATAACTTATTTTTGTCTTATTTAAAAACTTTTCTATTTATATTATCTTTAATGAAGCTCATTTTTTTTTAGGTTAAACATAACCCCTAAATATTAAGCACGGGCCTGACACTTTTGAATTGACTTAATAGGTTGATTTTCATAACTTTCTTTTGTGATTATTTTCTAATTTAATAGCAAATATAAACAAACATAATTTCATTATAATAAACGATTGCATAATTCCATTAAAAAAAACATAACAATACTAAACTATAGCTTCTACTTTTACGAATCTTTTTGTTAACTATTTCAGTTATTGCTCGTGCCGGTCCGCTTGAGTTATCAAGCGGTTTAGACAACGCCTCGAGATCTTTGAGCTTTTGGTATTTCTTAAGAAGTTTCATTTGCTCCAAACTATCCTTTCGTAATTTTTCCTTCAACTCGAGACGTTGTCTTCCAAGGTCGTTTAACGCGTTGAGTTTAGTGTTCATCTCCGTGAACCATTGGTTGAAGTCGACATTATTCGATGATGATGACGCTCGTTTCCCCTTCGCGCTTGATCGATGCGGGGGTCTTGGAATCTCCTCCTAAATTCTTCCTTCTCAAAGTCCTCTTCGGATACGTTCAGGTTAAATGTCTGGGTAACCACAACTAACTCTCTGGTACCACCAACCCGTCTAAGTGGTTGAAAACTCCGATTGTAGGGAGCTCCGAATAGTACACCATGAGTAAACATATTGCTTTAATTTAGAGAATTTTATAAACCATATAGAGGCGAACATGAGAATTGTATTTTTATAAAAATGATTTATAGCCAGAGAAAATGAAAAAAAAATGTTTAGAAAATACTCGTTCAATGGCTAGTTTTTTAACACGAGGATAACGCCTGGGATCATTTTTCAACCCATAACGTCCCGTGAGCTGGTGTTCCGGACTTCCGGACGCTATGAAAGCACCATGTAGTACATAAGCCCACTACACATGACCTTAATATATCGAGTAATTGGAGACCAATTTTGACTTTGAAGAGTCTAAAAGTTGTATTTAACGACTTTAAAACAAAGACTACCAGGAAAGCTAGCTTTGTGGAATGCTAACTTTGAAATTGTTAGGTGCATTAATGTTTGTGATCTTGCTACATATAGTAAAATAATCCATTGCTTCTCCAACCAACAAAATGATCTTATCTTATCTCAACAAAATTAAAAAGATATATAGATTATTTTCTAATTAATTTTCTTACCAAAAGCCGAGCTACTTTTGTATAATATATTTTTATACAGAATATGCAATAACTATAACTGGACCAAATTGATTGTGCACCTCTTCTTTAGCATAGAACGGCCCAACAAGTTATACAAACTTTATTCCGACCAATTATAAGGCGAAGGCCCAAACTGATCATGCCATAAAACATATTTACTTAAATTTTTTTAATTTTTTTTTAACGATAAATTTAGATCATTGACGGAGATATTACATCACCCATCTGATCATCTTCAATCTCCAACAGGAGGAAACTCACATCTGGTGAGAAAACCCCCTTGCGCAACTTATAACCCCCAATTTTTTATTCTTTGTTACAAATGAGACTTAAACCAAGACCTCTAGTTTAGAGGTCATATTTACTTAATTATATAGAATCCTAGGCCTCTTTGGAACCTACTCTTTAATAAAGCAACCTTCAAAATCCTAGGTGGCAATAATCTAGACCCTCACCTTATTATACTGCCACATGTAATTTTTTTAAGAATTATTACTTTTATTTAATTAATAAATTCTAGAGGGCGGGCTGAATATCCGTGTTTCACATGTGAATTTTTATTTTTATTTAATTTTAATAAAATGGCAAGCTGGCTTAACTGGACTGGTGTTATTAACTGGATCGAAGTAAATAAAATGACAAAGGTAAAGTTGTAAATAGAAAAAGGACAGAACCTTGGTTTTTTACCCTTCTTGCTATTCTGAAACACCACCCCTTTTGGGTGTTTGAACCTCCCATCTTCGTTTCAATCGATATGCATCCGATTTTCTTTTGCAGAGGAGAATCACAGAATCTCCACTTTGAGCTTGTAAATCACTTATTTTTCTTCTTAATAGTCGACGCAACCTAATCTCGAGAAGACGTCAAGTTCATATTTCAATCTGGTGAGTGTGTAATTGATGCAAACTTCGCTGATTCTTTGTGTAATCGATTCAACCTTCTTGAATTTGGTAATTCGAAAATGGCGGTTTAATTCAAATTCTCAAAAATTGAGTATACATCTTCATTATATATGCACACCATGGAGGGCTGACTCAAAGTCACTGAGAGGTACTTTGCTAAAGGTCGGTTTCTTTGGTTCTTTGATTTGTGTTCTTTATCTATCTAATTTTACAACCTAATTGTGTGTATGTATTCATGTTATAGGTTGAATCGATTTAAGTTCTTTGGTTCCGCGGAGGTCAGTTTCTTTTTGTGTTTTCGTTGTTGTTACTTTATATAAACCATTGTGGCATTAAAGCACGTGGCAGTATAATAAGGTAAGGGTCTAGATTATTGCGAGACGATTAATTACTTTCAAATCAACTGTTGTACTGGTTTTGTTTTTGTGGGATGCTGTTAATGTTATGGGTCAAAAGTGGGATGCTAGGATTGACAAACTGCTATAATGGGTAAAAAACCATTCTGTTTAAATTAAAGGGCTCCTTGTAATTTTCTCAGCTTTGTTTACCTGTTAAGAGATAGAAATCGAGTGTATTTTTAGGTTTTCAAATTTCGCCTAATAAATGCCATTTTGTGACCTTTTTAAAGTTTTAAATGATAGGATTAAGTTGTTGTATGTTAACAGTAGATTTACATGTGATGAGGAATTGACAATTTAGTTTTCTATTCATATGTGCTACAAAACTGAACATAAATGGTTATTTCTGCATAAGTTTAAGTATATCTGACTTGCATGGACAATGTAGTTAGTTTTAGGGAGCTATGGTGACTTGAATGGACAATTTAGTTAGTTTTAGTGAGCTATGTCAGAAAGCTTTAGAAAAAGTTAGAAATTATAAGTTTATAACTGGTGTAGATAAACCATATCCAACTTAGCATCTGATGACGTATGTCCGGGTCGGATGACGTCACAATGAGATAGACACGCACATCCAACCCGAAACACTACACGAGCTACAAGTGTCGGCCTCGCAGCCTGCCGGCCGACAAGCAACACAGGAAAAGGAGTCGGCCCTCACCAGGGTCGACACACAACGTGTATCAAGGGTCAACCCCGAAGGAGCCGACCAACCATCCGCTCATCATCAGCCAAACGACACATACGGTAGCCGACACTCAATCACGACAAGTCCGAGACGGACACCACAGTCCAACGCTCCCACAACAACAGGTCGGCGTGCCGACAACCGACCTGACCGCACATTTAATGTGATTACCCAAAACGTATACTGCAGGAACTTGGCACAGTCCAAGACGCAGACCTGCAGCATACCTCCTTTGGGTAATTAGCATTAATGACGATACAAGACAAAGGTTGAGGGTTATAAATACACCCCAACCACCAGATTAGAATTCATTCAATGCGTTTAGCTTCGACCTGATTACACTTAATCTCTCGAAACGCATACTTATTCTCACGCCCGAGCTTGGTCGTAGAACACCCTGTCATGCCCTTCAAGAACAACGGTGTTTCTTTGTTTTGCAGATAATAGCCGAGCCGAGACCCGTCAGACCGAAGGCTCACTGTTTTCCCCATTTTTGTAGTCGTCCTATCGGAATAGCTCGTCCTAGACTTCGGTCTATCTAGCCACTCTTGGTAGCCCGATTCTACAGCATCATTTTTTTGAATTGCAAATCTGTCCAATTATAGAGATGTGAAACCTAACTGTAAGGCTG
Source organism: Deinandra increscens subsp. villosa (assembly GCA_039602395.1). Lineage (NCBI taxonomy): Eukaryota > Viridiplantae > Streptophyta > Magnoliopsida > Asterales > Asteraceae > Deinandra > Deinandra increscens. The sequence goes on along the minus strand of JBCNJP010000014.1, from coordinate 512,610 downwards.
TGTTGGAACAAAATCTCTTAGCAAATTTATCTTAATTTTTAAGTCAACTAAGGCATGACGATGCAATCCAACAATGTGTTACTTGCAAATGTTAAACATGAAAACAGAAGATAGCCTGAAAATTTGTAATTGTTAAAACTAAATATAATAATTATATTATTATTTTTTATTTTAGTGATGGTGGTCAAAAGATGGTTCAGGGAGAATTATTTAATTATAACTTTTAAAATGGCAAATATTCAACTGAGAATACTTATACTGACGCGATCGTCTAATCAATACGAGCTCTACGTACTTGTATTTTTTTTAATACCCTCACCTTGTCTTGCAGTATAATAACATATAATTTGAAAACTTCGGATTAAAGCAATAACTCACCAAATACAAGAAACAATTTTGAAGATACTAGCAGTAGAGGTCTTTGTGAATGTCAGAGAGATTAGTGTGCATCGTTTTTTGGGGTTAAATGTTTCTTTTCATAATTCTATTCTCTCAAGTTTGTTTTTTTTAGATTAATATTTCTGAAAACAATGAGATTATTGCTTTTTAGGTGCTGTTTGTTTTTACTTAATACATCTTTAGGGGAGGTTATGTCTGCAGGCGCGCAGACATATGCTTTGAAGACTGTTTGTTTTTTTTTTCTTATGAAGATCTTATTTAAGCTTAAAACCTATTAAAAAAAACTTATAAACATTGCTTATTTTATCTTCACACTAGAACTCACAACCTTAAAAACAAAAGACCCACCACCCCACCACCACCACCAGCACCATCACCACCACCACCACCACCACCACCACCACCACCACCACCACCACCACCACCACCACACTACCACCACCACCACCACCACCACACCACCACCACCCATCCACACCACTACCACCACCACCATCACAACCACCACCACCACCACACCACTACCACACCACCACCACCACCACCACCACCACCTCACCACCACCATCATTTTACTTATGTTTTTATGTTATTGATATTTGGTTTTATTATTGTATTTATATTATAATTTGAACGTTGAATGACTTTAATTTAGTAAGATAAGTTTGACAGTTATATATTTTTCAGTTTTTGCAGACAGTGTCAAGTTAATAAAACAAACAGTCTTATATTTTCAGATTACAGATCTTCAGACCACATCTTCAGCTACAGACATGAAATCAGATGAAATCAGACTGCAGACAGTTTTTGTCTGCAAAAACAAACAGCACCTTAGATAATTATTGCTGAAAACAATGAGATTATTGCTTTTTTAGATTTTATTTCATAAAATGATTTGAAAGTAACGAGATTTTACTACCCCGCGCGTTGCTGCGGGGTTGAACTTGTATACTAAACGAAAGTCAAAAAGTTAAGTCGTATAAAACGTAAAAGTTTAAAAGTCTCGTGGTGAAAGTATAAAACTATAGAAGTATACTATAAGCGAAAGTAGAAAAGTTAAAAATTCATGGCAAAATTAGAAGACAAAAAAACTTAAAACACAAATAAAAACTTTAAAAGTTAGAGGGTTAAAAAGTTAAGGAGTATAAAGCGTAAAAGTCTAAAAGTCTCGTGGTGAAATTATAAAACTATAAAAATATTCTAAGTTAAGGGTATAACACGTAAAAGTCTAAAAGTCTCGTGGTGAAATTATAAAACTATAAAAATATACTAAAAACAAAAGTAGAAAAGTTAAAAGTTTCGTGGCCAAAGTAGAAGACAACAAAACTTAAAACAAAAACAAAAAAAAACTTTAAAACTTAGAGGGTTAAAAAGTTAAGGGTATAAAACGTAAAAGTCTAAAAGTCTTGTAGTGAAAGTATAAAACTATAAAAATATACTAAGTTAAGGGGTATAACACGTAAAAGTCTAAAAGTCTCGTGGTGAAAGTATAAAACTATAAAAGTATACTAAAAACGAAAGTAGAAAAGTTAAAAGTTTCGTGGCCAAAGTAGAAGACAACAAACCTTAAAACAAACAAAAAAAACTTTAGAAGTGAGGGTTAAAAGTTAAGGGGTATAAAACATAAAAGTTTAAAAGTCTTGTAGTGAAAGTATAAAACAATAAAAATATACTAAAAACGAAAGTAAAAAAGTTAAAAGTTTCGTGGCCAAAGTAGAAGACAACAAAACTTAAAACAAAAAAAAACTTTAAAAGTTTAAGGATACAAAACGTAAGAATATGAAACATATGTGACTAAACTATAAAAAACCAAAAGTTTACTATTTCGTAAAAAAAAAAAGTGTTTAAAAGTTTAAGGGATAGAAACTGCCAAAACTCTAAAGTTTTGTAGCCAATTTAAAAAAAACAAAAACTATACTATTCATCACCAAATTTCATTGTATATAACGAGATGTTTACCCATCCCGCGTGTTGCTACGGGGTTGAATTTGTATATTGAACGAAAATAAAAAAAGTTAAGTGGTATAAAACGTAAAAGTTTAAAAGTCTCGTGGTGAAAGTTTAAAACTATAGAAGTATATTAAAGACGAAATTAGAAAAGTTAAAAGTTTCGTGCCCAAAGTAGAAGACAAAAAAAACTTAAAAAAAACTTTAAAAGTTAGATGATTAAAAAAATAAGGAGTATAAAACGTAAATGTTTAAAAGTCATGTGCTGAAAGTATAAAGCTATAAAAATATACTAAGTTAAGTGTGATAAAACGTAAAAGTCTAAAAGTCTTGTGGTGAAAGTATAAAACTATAAAAGTATACTAAAAACGAAAGTATAAAAGTTAAAAGTTTTGTGACCAAAGTAGAAAACAACAAAACTTAAAACAAAACAAAAATTAGAAGTTGGAGGGTAATTATGGAAATTAAAAGAATTTAATAAGAACCATAAGTGCTAAATAAAACAAAAGGTTATGGTCTAAGTGCTAATAAAAATAAAATGTTGTGGTCAAATTGCAAGAAGCAAAAAGATCACTATTCAAGTTCACAATTTAATTATATTATAATAATTAAATTAATCTGTCTTACAATTTCTTTCGGTTACTCAAATTCGGACAGCCAAGAGGTTTCTATAAATGTCAAACGAATTGGAAACAAGAAGCTGAGGGGAATTATCAAAAGTAAAAGGGTTTGTATCTGGAATTTATTATATATTTCTACTTTATGACAAAGTAATGTTTAGATGAATATGTAGGCCCTTCTCATAAACAAGTTGGCTGCCAAGGATTGTTCATAATATTAAGTATGCAGGTGGCTCTTCAAATTTAAGTGAGGGAAAGCTTTGAAAAGAGGGGAGCCACATGCTATGGTTATTTATTATTGTTAGACAAAATATATTTACTAATATATATATATACATATCTTCCTACTCTAATAAACAATTATATTTAGGGACACATGTCATCACTAGGTTAATTTTCACACTCAAATTCCCTCCTAAACCACCTATATCCATATTCTAATAAAAAGACTTGCGGGCAGATCTCTTGTGATCCAACTTTATGACCCGAAATTTATTTGGATGGCTTTTCTCAAAAGCTTCAACCCTAATTCTAATCTTCAGCCGCTTGACAAATTGTCATGTCGATCTCGCTATGACCTCTTCCCTCTTCGTTCTTCCGATTATTACTCCTTCCTCAATTCGAATCCTTGCTTGGACGGCATAATCGAATCTTTGGTTAAATTATTATGGGTTCGATATTTGGAAGGCTTTTATCGAGTATTTGGATGGCTTTTATAAAATTCTTCTTCGATTTAGACGTCTTTTATCGATAGAGAGCTGATCCAAGCAGTTCTTCATTCTCACCAGAATTTCATCCATTTCAGACCGAATCGCTAACAATGACGTTCGACTGCGAAAACAATCACGATCACAATAGTAACGGCAGTTTTGAAATGGTATGTATCACGCTTAATCAGTTTGTGTAAATCAACTATCCAATTTGATTTGAATCGGTTCAGTGAGGCTTCTTCATCCTTTTATTTATAAAATTTTATATTCAAATGTGTAGGATAAAGTTAAGGGTTATTTTCCATCTTATGATGAAGACCAAATTCATCTTCATTGGATCAATGAGAAAGTCGGTCAGCAATACGATGATCAGATACCTTCATCCCTAAAAGGTACTCTGACTTGCGTGTAATTTTATGTATGTGCACATTTGGAAATGAACCAAAATCATATTAATTGGTTTTGGAACCAAAAGCATAGAAAAATTGGAATTCATATAGCAACATTGTCTGTTTCTAATGGGGATAATCAATTGTCTCTTTTTTTTTTTTTTTTTGGATCTTTCTAATTGAACAGCAACATTGTATGTTTCTTATGGGGATATCAACTTGTTTTGAGATAGATTGATAGCAAAAAGTTTAGAGTTTGTGCTATTAGATTAGTTCATAAATCTGTAATATGTCTTTGTCTCTATTGATATATGAACCGAATGAATTCAAAGAAGGCTTGCCCATTCGATTGGTATCCCATATTGATTATTCATGTTTTTAGATTTTTGGTGATAAAAACTTTTTGTTTTTTATATAAGTCAATCTTTTATTCATGTTTTGAGATAGATTTGATGGCAAAAAGTTCAGAAAGTTGTTTTGGTTTTAACATTTAAGCATAAATTGTTCATTACTAACTTTTTAAAGTTTGTGCTATTAGATTAGTTCATAAATCTATAATCTATTGTTGTCTTTGTTTCTATATGAATTGAATGAATTCAAGAAGACTTGCCCATTTAATTGGTATCCCATATTGATTATTCATGTCTTTAGATGTAGACACTGTTGAATCAGCTCAAAGTCTACTACATTGATGTGTCGTGGGCCTTCAGACCTAAGAACATTATGCAATGCATGTGGACAAGGTTTGTAAATTATAACTAGATCACTCATTTATACTTCATTTGTCTTAACAGATCACTCATTTATGGTGTTATTAACTTAAGCAATGTTCTAATAATTTGGTAAGTTTTGATCATGTTGCATCTTGCATGTTGCATTCTTTAATCATGTAAATCTATTTCAGATCCAACGGTTATGATGTTTTTCATGTTGCATTTTTTATAATCATGTAAATTTGTTAGGATATGCAATGTCGTTTCATATTTGCTCGTGATGATTACCTGTTAGCTTTTTTATTCAAATTCAGTAATGTTAAGTTCTGTTGCTTTTTATTCAACCATGTTGATATTTGTAGAAGGTATTTGCACTAACATTGTGTTCCTGATGATCTCTAACTAAATAACAAAACAAACATGTTTAGTGCACTAACACCTCGTTTTTAGTCATGGTCAGTTGTACGTAGCATTGTCAATAGTGAAGAGTAGATCCGGACTTAAACTATTAATCGTTGATAAAGATGGCAATGTGACAAATAAAACTTCAAATGTTGTATACAAAGAAATTTTTACAGATTTGTAAATAAATATTGTTATTTTAAGTAATGTACTCTGTAATTTTTATAATAAAATTATTTATAAATTTTATATAAAAGCGATATGTTTCACTATATAAGATGGTTATATCCGTTTATTGTTCCATCGTACTCTTTAAAATAAAAGAAGAATATATAGAGAATCGTGAATTATATCAATTTTACTATTTCAAACCCGTTTGATACACGGGTTCTAACCTAGTTATATATATATATATATATATATATATATATATATATATATATATAGGGAGAGGATCATTTGAGAACTAATTGAGTTTGAGAACTAAAAAGAACTAATCTTAGCCACTAGTTTATATATATGGAAAACCCCCCATGAATTTGAATGCTCCCCCCTTGAAAATTAGTAGCCCAAATTGGTTCTCAAAAGTTCTCAAAAGAAAAAGTTCTCATTTGAACCTAACCCTATATATATATATATATATATATATATATATATATATATATATATATATATATAGGATAAGGTTCCTTGGAAAACTACTATTATTTGGAAAACTGGAAAACCAAAGGAAAGTTATATTAAATGAAGGCTATTTGGGTAATTTGACAAATTTTTTTTTTTTTTTTTTGGTTTCACATATATCCACATGATAACTTTTTAAAAAACAAACAAAAAAAGAAAAAAAAAAGACAAAAAAACAAAAAAAAAAGAAGAGAAAAAAACGTTTTTTTTTGTTCATCTTGTCCATCCGACTATGTTGCATATATGCAACATAGTATGTTGCATACTTTGCATATATGCAAAATAGTATGTTGCATATATGCAACATTGTATGTTTCACATGTTGCATATATGCAAAATAGTATGTTGCATATATGCAACATTGTATGTTTCATATGTTGCATATATGCAATATAAAAAACATACAATATTGCATATATGCAACATAGTCGGACGAACCCATAAAAAAAGAACGTTTTTTTTTTAGTTTTTTTTAGTTTTTTTTAGTTTTTTTATTTTTTTTAAGGTCGTAAGGTGGAAATTAGTTGGATAGACACGGAAATTTAAAAAAGAAAAAAAAAGGAGCACCAAAATGACTTAAATAGCCTTCATTTAATATATTTTTCCTTTGGTTTTCCAGTTTTCCAACTAAAACTTAGTTTTCCATTGAACTTAACCCTATTTATATATATATATATATATATATATATATATATATATATAGAGTTGGGGTTTATTAGAACCCAATTTGAGTTGGAGAACCATTTGGAACCCAAATCAAGGGCTCAGAATTGTCCACATCTTGTTTCTTGAGATTGGTTTCAAGGGTAAGAAAGTAAAATATCCATTCTCTCTCCTCTCTCCTCTCACTTCTTTTCTCTCTCCTCTCTCCTCTCTCTTCTTTTCTCTCTCCTCTTTCCTCTCTCTTTATTTATCTCTCTCTCCTCTCTTCTCTTTGCATCCATCCTCTATCCTTTTCCAGATTTCTTTCTTTTACCTTTTAAAAATTTTTAAAATCACAAGAATATAGAACACGTATTTATAGATACGAAATGTTACATACGTAACTTTTTTGACTGGGAGTGTAACTATTTGATCAAATATGAAATCTTACATACATAACTTATTTGGGCTGATATAAAATAAAATTTGATAATTTTCAGCGTCGGGTGTATTTATTTTCTATGATGTGAAATATTACATACGTAAGTTTTCTATGTCTGATGTCAAATAACCGAACACAATTAACAATATATATTTTGATAAAACAAAATATATAAAAAAAACTGTCAAAAAAAATATAACAAGCTACAAAAACTTATAAAACTATTTATGCTTCAGTTCTTGATAATCATCTTCATATTTGACACAAAAAAATGCATTCACCTACAAAAGAAACACAAAATCCATTAGTTTTATCTACATATGTAACTAAAATATATTATTAGAAATTATGTTAAGCGTTTAGCACATGGTATATACAAAAATAAAAATAAAAAACATCAAAAAGTTACATATTTAACACCAAAAAGTTATATATATAGCATTATCAAACAAGTTACATATATAACTTGTATGAACAATATTAAACATATCCATTGGACACTTTAGCATTTTTTAAGGATTTTTTATTGGAAAAAAAAATCAAGTAACAAGTTTAATTGATATATGCATTTAACACATGGTTTTATAAACAAAAAAAAACATTAAACAAGTTACATATTGAACATCAAGTTACATATTCAATATAAAAAAAGTTACACATGTAGCATTATCAAACAACTTACATATGTAACTTGTATATGAACAATATTAAACATATCGTCAAGTTACACATGTAGCATATTCAATGTCAAAAAAGTTAACCTCAAAAAGTAACATATTCAATATCAAAAAAGTTACACATGTTGAATTATCAAACAAGTTTAAAAAAAACACCAAAAAGTTATATATTCAACTAAAAAAATTACATATGTAGCATTATCAAACAAGTTACATATGTAACTTGTATGAACAATATTAAACATATCAACAAGACATTTTATCACTTTTTAAAGAACTTTTAACAGTAAAAAAATTCAAGAAGCAAGTTTAATTGATATGTGCATTTAAAACATGGTATATAAACAAAAATTAAAAAAAAAACATCAAAAAAGTTGCATATTGAACATCAAAAAAGTTACATATGTAGTTTTTATGAACAGTTTTAAATATATCATGTAGCATGCTTATTCAATTTAAAAAATGGTACACAGGTAAAGTTACATATGTTTAATATTAAAAAAGTTACACATGTAACATAAAAAAGTAACATATTCAATATCAAAAAAGTTACATATGTAGATACAAATATAAACTAAATTACATAAAATCACTAATCAATCAAATACTACCCATCAAATACTGTAGTGATATAAATAAACTTAAATTTACCAAACAAATCCATATACCATTAATGTATTTAAAAGAATAATCAATAAAAACAATATTGAAGTATTGAGTTTGTACCTCATCTTTAAAAGTTACATAGAGCAGAGAGTAACCACACGCACCCCCTGAAAATCACCAAATTACACAAATTGAGTGACAAATTGTTTAATAAATGAAATTAACGTGAAACAAAAATTAATTGATGTATTAGCTTTTTGTTTTTTTGTTTTATGTAAATTCTATTTAAAAGAAAGATAATTATAGAGTGGGCCAACCTTCTTCTAGTACCGACAAATCATAAACATAAAAGTGCATCATGTAGTTGTACAGTACAAGTATTATATGAAAGTATGAAATGTAGATGGATTTGTGACGTACCCATGGTATGAAATGTAGGGGATTTCTGCAAAAAACATACAAATCTCAAATATCTGATCGCAAAAAACATAAACGAGATGGATTACGATGAAATAATCAAGAATTCAAGATATCGGTTTACCCAACCGACTACCACCTCGTATACCATCGTCGTCCTGGACTCCGCCACTGTACCTCGCCGGAACGAGAGAAAGTCACGGATCTGTGAGATGCTCGAGTAAATCGGTCTTTAAACGGGAGCTCACCGTTGCCGGAGAACACGAGGAAGACGGCGTCGTCGTCGCCGAGAGAAAGTCACGGATCTGTGCCTCGCGGAACGAGGAAGACGACGCCGTCTTCGCCGACGGCTAAGTTTCCGGCGAAAATGTAGTGAGAAACACACAGAGAGAGAACGGCGATGAAAAGAAAACGGCGGTTCAGATCTCTGGGGCGGAGCGGAGCACGATAGAGGTTCAAATCTCTGGCGTTTCGACAACATCTCCGGCGTTCTTCTTCTTTATACCTGACTTTACCTTCCTCATCTACTCTCTGCACTTCATAACCCATAGATCCGACGAGATCTACTCGAAATGAACCCCCAAATCTGATTTGAATTCAATTTTTGATTTGGGTGAAATGAAGTCAAATACACATTAGATTCATTTGACAAATGACGAGAAAGAAGTTTGTCTATATTTTTAGAGAGAAGATTGACTTGAAAATGAATGGGTATCTGATGAAATTTTTAAATAATTAAAGGAAATGGTGAAGGTTGTTGATGAAGTACACTGTCAAAGTCTGATTAATATTAAAAAATGGATGTTAACATTACCTTTCTACCCCTAAAAGTAACTTTGTTATCTAATTAAGTGTGATAAAATAATTCGAAAATGGAGAATAAACAAGAGCCTTTGGATGAAGTTGATCAAGGGTTAGAAAGTGGGTTCCAAGGTTTCTCCAACTCAAGGTGGGTTCCAATTTATCTTTTCCCTATATATATATATATGTATTTTGTATATATATATATATATATATAATTAAAAATAATATGTGGTCTTTAGTCATTTATCTTAAATGATCAATTACCTAATTAACCCTATCAAACATTTATTTGATGGATATAATTGCCCTTAATGATAGACTAGGGTTTCCTCTTGGGTGTATATATAGGGCCTTATTAGAGAGATTAGAGGTTAATCACCACACATAGAATTCGTCCCTCTCTCTACTCTCTTTCTCTAATTCGCATACCCTCTGCGATTCATCATCATTAGCATACACCCTAAAGGAGAACTAAGGGGCTACTCACAGGATATACCCCTTACGCTTATATTTTCTTTTCTTATGTTATCAGACTTTAGGTGGTGATTAACAGTCATTTACATTTAATGGGTCCATATAGGTTTTGGTTTAAGCATGTCTCTATTTTTTCTACAAGTGTACATTTAATCATATTATCCAAATGTTTCGGATATTTTGAATATGCCAAAAGCCATCTCTTAATAACAATCTCAGATATGTAGATTCTTATATGTAATTATATATATTACAATAGGAATAGGAATTAGAAAGACATAGTATAGTTTACCACTTTTTTAGTTATACTTTTACATTTGTACATTTTATACCCTAGAGGTTTTATACTTTGATTTTTATGTATTTTTCTTTTACTTTAGCCACTGATGTTTTATGCATTTATGTTTTCTAACACTAAAGTTTTCTACTTGAGTCATCAATGTTTTACACATTTAACTTTTGTGGTGTCCTACTTTGACCACAAAACTTTTACACTTTTACGTTTTATACCCCTTACGTTTGTTACTTAAACTAATAGATAAATGGGTGGCCCGCCGCGAAGCGCGGGCGGGTCACCATCTTGTTGTATACAAAGTCATAATAATATTCTTTATTTATAGTTTATATATATATATGTGTATACGCCACTTACATTTATTTTATTTTTTCCACCATAAGAAGATAGTTTCCTCTTGATGTATGCTTTTGCTATGACAATAAATAAAAGTGAAGGGCAATAGTGATCAAGAGTTGGTTTGTTTTTGAAGCATCGAGTATTTTCTCATGGTCAACTGTGCATGACTTTGTCAAGAGTCAAAAGTAGAGAGAGACTCAAACTAGCAATTCTTGATAATGATGGTAACTTTATTAATAAAACATCTAATGTTGTATGCAAAGAAGTTTTTGATTACTTGTATATGTATTTTGTTGAGTAAGATAATTGTAGTCTAATTGTTTTAATTCGAAACTGAAAAGTTTTTGTAAATTTTGTTTGTTTCGTAGATATGTTGATATGTTTTGTATTTCATTTTTTTAATAACCCGATTATTTTCTCAAATGAATCAACCTTTCAATCTTAATATCAACCGACCCGACGTCATATCAATTCATTAGTTATGTGATTTGAAACTATAATTTGATCAAATGTTGCCTTACTCTAATGATTAATATGTATTGTTAAATTTTAGACACAACCTGTGAAGTTCATATGATTTTCGTCGAAACTTATGTAGGAGTGTCAGAGTATGTAGTCGGTTCTTAAACATCGACATTTCTTCTTCGGTTTTCCAGTAAACCCTGGGTCACCAATCACAATGTGTCGGCTCCAGTGGCGTCCAATCCCAACCGATCCCCAATAATTTTTTATACCGACCCTCATGAAATTTTCAGATCGACTCGATGCAAATTTGATCAGATCGACACAAAGAAAAAAAAAATTAAAACTTTAAAGTTTTACAAATATAAAACGAATATAATTTAAGTACATATTTATATTTTAGTCCAATTTTTAAATTCATACACAAAACTCAATTATTAAAATACTCAATAATTATTTAAAATTTTACGATCACGTTTAGATTTCAACCTAATCATTAGCTTTTTATAAAACTTATTTCATACAATTATATTAGCGAAATCATAGTTGCTATCGGTGTCGCCCCTCTTTCGAATTAGATTCTAAAGAGCCTCAAGTCTTTTGTTTAGGGGAACTTTTTTAAAGTTCTAGTTTATTATTTGATAATTTGATTAATTGCTAAATTTTTTGAATGTTGGTTATTTGCCGGAATACTAGATTGTTGGTCGAATATTTTAATAATTTTATATTAGTTTGGAGGTCAAATACTTGATTTGGATTTAAATATGTTAATATTACTCGATCTGACATGATCCGACCTGAATCGAACCGAGAAAAAACAATATTTAGTGATAAATAATCGACTATTAAAAAGTTCCGAACCCCATAAGAAAAATTCCTAGATTCGCCACTGGTCGTCTCTTAGACAATACATGGTTAATGGCATGTATTATTTTAGAACCAACTTAGATTATCTATTTCCATTCATATTTTTTGTGGGAGTTATTGAAAATTCTAACAACAAGCTCACCATCATTGTATCCGACAATTTGAACTAGGGTTTTGTCGAACACTGAGACAATTATAGCCACTCCTATTTCACAGAATGAAGGGACACATGACATTTGCGGCCACATCGTAGTCTAATGAATGAGTTGATGACATTTTTCATCAAGAAGCGAGATATTGGAGTTGTCAATAACTCTTACTAAAAAGATGACCCAAAGAAATATGATATGAGTTGGATTAAAAAAGTTGGTATGGTATGCCACGCTCCAACCATGATTAGTGGCATACCAACTTTTCGAAACTAACTAAGACTATATCTTCATCCAGTCACCTTTATGCAAGAGTTATTGGCAACTCTAACATCTATTTTCTCGATGAAAAATGTTGTAAAGACCCAAAGGTTAGAACTTTGAAGAGAGATCGCAAGACTTATTCAGTGGACTACGATGTGGCCCAGATGCCATGTGTCCTCTCTTTCAGTGGAATAAAATGTGGTTATAGATGCCTTAGATACATTATTGTCCGATAGAAGCGTTGCTCAGACAATCTGATAGAATGATGGTTGATTGGTTGCTACTACATGCATCACGAGCGAGGGTTATTAACCATTAGTTATTTGACGGAATGGTATTGGCGATGAGATGAAGACTCGGGACTGAGAGGTCACAAGTTCGATCCATAAGCCTAACAAGTGTCATCCGGCCACTTATGAAGGTGGTTTTCCCTGAAAATATGTTCAGTTGATGTAAATAGCATTAGTTAAACGTTTAAAAAAAAGGGTTATTGAAAATATATAGAATGAAATAGAGGTGCAAAAACCGGTTTGAAATAGAAACCGGTTCGGTGTAGGAACCGGTTTTGACCAAAATCGGTTTGAGTCAAAACCGGTTTGACTTGAAACCGGTTCGGTTTGGAAACCGGTTTCCTTGTGAAAAATCCCTAGCCCAAATCGGTTTCAAACCGGTTCCTAGCCCAAACCGACTGAAACCGGTTCGGTTTGACCGGTTTGGGAACCGGGTTGGTCCAAACCGGTTTGAGAGCCCAAACCGGTTTGGGATTTATGGAACCAATTGGTAATTTTGTGTCATCTTAACTTTACAAAGGAGGCCCAACCGATTTGATAAGCTGGCCCAGTTATAACTGCGACGGCCCAAACCTACCACCTAAAACATATATACTTATATAAAACCCTAATTCTCAAATCAGTCCGCCTCCATCCAGATCCTGTGTGAGAAGATCAACCATGTCGAAGCGAGGTTCGATCACGATCACATTCACATTTGATCATTCGATCAACTTTTCTTTCTTTCGATCTCTAATCGGCGCATATTTGATCTAAATTTCCATGTCAATTGCTTGTCTTTCTGTTCTTCAGGTCGCGGAGGTTCCGCCGGGAACAAGTTTCGTATGTCGCTGGGTCTTCCGGTGGCTGCAACGGTGAACTGCGCCGACAACACCGGTGCGAAGAACCTGTACATCATTTCAGTTAAGGGAATCAAGGGACGGCTTAACCGTCTTCCGTCGGCTTGCGTCGGAGATATGGTTATGGCTACGGTGAAGAAGGGGAAGCCGGATCTCAGGAAGAAGGTCATGCCGGCTGTTATAGTTCGTCAGCGCAAGCCGTGGCGCCGAAAGGACGGCGTCTTCATGTATTTTGAAGGTATTATTTTGATTTTCATGTATTAATTTCACTCGTGTTTAATCTATGATCATTGGATTACATTTCTGAATTGATTTGGTAGTTTGATTTTATAACTCTTGTATGATTAAAATTGATACATCGCTCGTTCATTGGATTTGCTGAATGAAAACTCTGAAGTTGATGCTCGTTTAGAAATCAAATATACTAGGGTTTTTTTTATTTATTTATTATTATCATATTTAGTGTTGAAAACCCTTTGAGTTATTACTAACTTATTGATCTGGCAGTTAGAGTCCCATTTTGACTTTAAAGAGTCTTAATGTTTATAGCTTCAAAACAAAAGTTAACTAGAAAAGGTAGCTTTGTAGGAGTCCAAAAAAGTCCCAATTCTAAAGCTTTCCTATACAAAGTTTTTTAGGTTTTTTAGAAATGATGCAGTTTTTTTTAATGTTAAGCAATTTGAGAACATGATAGTGTGTTTATTCTCTTTTGGTGGTTATTAGTACTATCTTATTGCTCTGGCTGTTAGGGGCCAAGTTTGCTTCGAGAGTCAAAATGTCGTATTTTTAAGACTTTAAAACAATTGTTAAAGTAAATTTAGTTAGCTTTGGTTGGATTTTAAGGTACCAATGGTAAAGTTTTTGGAATATCATCTTTGAATTTATTAGGTGAACCAATGTAATCTTATCTTTGAATGATCTCATTATATATATTTGTATCTTTGTGTTGTAACTCAACAAGCATGTCGCCAATGCTAACCAAAGTGAAGGGATGCTCAAATTATTATTTATGTTTGGTTTTGTTTCATTATCGTATAAAAGATGTAAATTATTAATGTGACAAGTCTTGCTGTATCTTTGTAGCTTTGCATACATCTATACAAGACAATAAAACTATGATTAAATTCTTTATCTTTTCTTGCTCAGATAATGCTGGAGTTATTGTCAATCCCAAGGGAGAAATGAAAGGTAAATTTTACTAACTCCGTTTTGATGTTGATTTTAGGTTATGATGCTATTCAAATATTCTAATTCATAAAACAGATCAACAACAAGTGTTAAAGCTTACCACTAGCTTAGCTGTTTAATTTAAAAAGATTAGACTATCATCTTATTAAACTTAGAACTAAAGTTGAGATTGTTTTGTGCAATTTATTGTTATACAGGATCTGCAATAACTGGACCCATTGGAAAGGAGTGTGCTGATTTGTGGCCTAGAATTGCAAGTGCTGCTAATGCAATTGTTTAGGATATGGTGTTTTGTCTGCTGTAGCTTTTGTCTTGTTTTTACTGACTATTTCATATTTGGTAGAAATCAGCCTCTTCTGGTTACTATTTTTGTTTGTTTTGATACAATGAAGTTACATTTTTGTTTGCTATTATGTATTTCTAGTTTGAAGGATTAAAAAGAGGCTACTATATAAAACACTGTCCCGAAATGATATTGAAATAAATCATTTTTTATGAACCCAGATTAACATTGCATTGGAATATATTGAACCATTTTAGTAGGTGTTTTTCACGTAAGCTGCGTTTTATCCGGTCATTTATTGTTGAATAAGGTATTAAAGGTAATTGTGAGTTTTTAAAATGGTTATCACAAAATAATATCAAAGATTGAAAATTGGTGGTTCCGAGAAATCGAGTAGTGCAATTATTTCTGTTATAAGTTGTGCTATATAAAAAAAAGTGATTACCAAATATGGTTACCAAAAAAGATCAACATCACGATGTGGAGAGCAGAGATGGGTTTGCTTCCAGTTAAGCTAGCTCTCAAGGAAAGAGGAATCCCGATGCAAGATATCATATGCAGGTTTTGTGGTGAACAAGAAGAGTCGGTGATACATTTATTTCTTCATTGCAGTTTTGTGATGGAGATATGGAGGAGAATCTTGATGTGGTGCCATGTCTATTCGAAGGAGATAACGACTATAAAAGAGCTAATCCAAACGGCAGAGTTGATAAACTGGCCGGCTTTGAAAAGGAGGTTTTCAAATGTATCATAATGGTGGTGGTGTGTGGTGCATTTGGAGCGAACAGAATGCTCTAATCTTTAAAGGAAACCAAACAAGTGCTGAAAAAATTGTAGAAGATGTGAAAGTACTGGGATACCTTTTGGATTATGAGACGAATGAAGAAAGGAAGGATACAATGGCCTCAATGGTGTGTTTTTGATGTAGGTTAATTTTCATTTGGAGGTTGTTGATGTTTTGTATTGTTTGTTTTTGTAAGATGGGTGTGTTGTGTTTTCTCACGGTTTTAGATTCTTACTAACCCTTATTAATAAAGTTTGTCGTTAAAAAAAATGAAAAAAGAAAATGATGGGGCGTGTGTTTTTGTAGATATGGTGAAAAATGTGCATTGAATAAGTGATATGCAAACACGGAGAATTAGTTGTTTAAGTGGTTGAGAAAAAAAAATAGAAGTTTGAAACAAGTCTGTTGCAATCATAATGCTAGCACCATAACGTCACCCTAAAACACCTTTAGAGGCGGTGTCTAGCGTTTTTTTCCTCTAAAACGCCTTATAATGGGGTGACTACACATAGCCTTATACAAGGTCATTTTTTATTTGTTGTAGGTGTCGTTGGGTGTTTCATTTTGTGTTGCGTGCGTTTCCTTTTTTCTTCAGTTCGTGTGGGTCAGGGTGGGGCTGTGAAGCAAAGAGGTGGACCTCATTTTCATATTAAGGCATCAGGGTTCTGGTTTTTGTGGCTGGTGTTGGATGTTTTATATGGGAGGTTCTTGGAGGCTTGAGCGTTTAGTATTTTCTGGCAGTATTATTGGGGCTGGCTTGTAATTTCTTGAATGTTGGTGGATGGTTCATATGCATGTGGAATGGTTAATTTGTGGGGTTAAGTTTCTTGTGCCCCGTGGATTCTTCATTGGTAATGTTGGTGGGCCAATGTTGGGTGATTTAGATGGAATAGGATGTCTTGGACTCTTGGGTGCATTGGCGAAGTACAGTTAGGGCCGCGTTAGGGGGGGGGGGGGGGCTCTGTTTTTTTCGGCCAGAAGTATAGATTTCCGTAGTTTTATATAAAAAATTTATATGTATTGAGTATCGTCCCCTCGGTAGAATTTTTTAGCCCCGTCCCCTTAGGATTTTCTTTCAAGCTTCGCTAATGCTTGGGGGTTGTAAAGTTTATTTCTTTTGATTCCAAATGGGCTGTTATGTGGATAGGTCAACTCTCAATCTGGTTGAATTTTGTCAAGGTGATGGGGTTGTTAGCATGCTGGTTCAATCTTCTTCGGTTCGTGTTTGCTGATTGAGTCAGCTTGAAGTTCTGTTAGCGTTTTTTGCTTTTGGTGTGCTGGTCGTTCCGCCTTTGGGTGGCGCATATTGTTATTCTGGATGTTCTTTTCCTTATTGCGTTACAATTTATCTTGTTTTGATGGTAGTGTATTTTATTTTTCATAGTTGCTTAGGTTGTTTTTTGTTTTATTTGTTATACTTTGTACTTACCAGTGTTCTGCTGGTGTTTGCTTTGCCTAGTTTTAACGTATTGCTGTTAAAAAAAATCATAATCTAAAAAACTCAAACAAATGCACAAGTGGGTGAGAGTGACGCCCATCATCATGATGGATTATTGGAACATAATCAATATATGGTTGTCATCAAACTAAAAACAAAACATATACTATTTTGCATACGTAAGATCATTAAATAATTATAAAGTACATAAAACAAACCATACCCAATATTAAAATTAACTAACTAACCATTTTGTCTGATTATTTAAAAAGATAGGGATGAAAAAAAGAAAAAAAAAAACCCTTTAATTCTTGACGCTTAGATACTAGAGGTGTTTAACGGGTTGGCTATATGTTTATTGTTATTATTATTATTATTATTATTATTAATTTGTTTTTTGCCATTTTTGTGGCTTTGGATAGTACGTATAATGAGCGACAAGATAATCGGACATCCATGTGGATTCGGTCTTGTTGTGTTCTTAGATCCGTTTGTTCTTGATTATGTTCTTCAAGATAGGCACGCCATCCATGGCCGCAATGTTAAGAAATTAGTGATTGTTTATTGATTTTTAATAGTTTTGACCAGTGATGTTAGAAATTATTATACGACAACTATAAGTCACAATAACCATATTTGAATGTTTATGATTTTCTGATTGTTCTAGAGTCAAAGTTATGAATTATAATCGGAATTCAAGAAGCTACTATAAGAGAACCGACTAAAATAAACACAAACTTACCTAACTACCCCCTAATTTAGGAAAAATGGATACTTTTTTTCTGTTATAAAACTAACCCCGTTAGTTTGTGATTATGTGGAGGACCAATACTGTCATTATTCAAACTTGTTTCTATTTAAAAAACCTGGAGAACAATCTTGTCATTATGTAAACTTTATCTAAATAAAAATAAAGAAAAACACCCCCTTCTCCGACAAAACCCGCAACCGGCAACCCCGTCTCCGTCTCCGTCTCCGACGAAACCCGCAATCGGTGACCCCATCTCCGGCAACCCCGTCTCTGTTCCACCTCTAGAAACTCACCTAGTGACGACCACCACCTCCACCGTTCCACCTCCAGCAACCCCGTCTCTGTTCCACCTCTAGAAACTCCTCGAGCGACGACCACCGCCTCCACTGTTCCACCTCCGGCATCCCCATTTCCGTTCCACCTCCAGAAACTCCCTGAGCGACGACCACCGCCTCCACCTTTTTCCACCTCCGGCAACCCCATCTTCGTTCTACCTCCAGAAACACATCACCACCACCGCCTAGAACTTTACTCCGACGACCTCCAGTGGAACTTTCTTCGCGTAAACAGGGAACGCCGTTGGAGAATTGGCTGAGGAAGAAGCGAAAGGAGTTGATGACGATTTTCAGGAGATGAGGCAGTTGATATGACGCGTACGGCGGTGGGGCTCTTGATCTACAGCGGCAGAGCCGCCGGTGGGGGTTAGGAGGTGGTGGTGGCGCCGATGGGGGATGGGAACCAGGCGACTTGTTTGATTTTTTTTTCTTTTAATTACATTTTTATATAAACTACAAAAACAGTCTCTCCATTTTAGAAGTTTACATATTAGTCTCCTTCACGCATCACAAACTAACATGGTAAGTTTTTTAATGGAAATTATTATTAGAAAAAATATTGTGTATTTATAAGACTGATTATGTACAAATATATAGATAGGATTATTTTTGACCAATAAGCAATAATTAAGATTATTAGTAGTCACTTTCCCCTAATTTAAGTCAAAAATGGAATACCATATAATTTTGAGATGAAGAATTTATTGGTTGAAAATAAAAAGTCATCTTTATGTACGGTAGCCAATGATAGGGTCAGGGGCGGATCTAGGAAAAAAATCAGGGGTAGCGGGGACTAATGGGGGTTCGGGGGCAGCGCCCTCGAATTTTTTTTAGGTAATTAACAGGCTTTGATCATATTTTTAAAGAGTTTTTGATCATATTTTTAGGTAAAAACCATAATATTTCTTCCAGGGGTCGCGAAAAATTCGTTTCATGGGTCGCGAAAAACCGAAAACCTATAAAAAATAAAAAAATTTGCTCGTCGGGTAAAAGTTCAGGGGCAGCGGACGCTACCCCTGAGCTCTTACTATGTCCGCCCCTGATGGGGGTATTTAGGTCTTTATTTCCAATAGTCAACGGGGGATTCCTACAACCTTAAACCCTTCTATCGAGTTATGGAGTTAATTAACCTTCACCTCTTGATTATGTGAAGATCGCACTTTCTCTAAAGTTAATGAAGAGTAAATGAATACTAAATCTTCACGGACTTTAATCAAAGGCAAGTTAGTGATGGTGACTCCTCCTCTAAGGTGTGCATTACTATACGAGTGAGTTCTTTGACGTTTTCTTTTTCTATTTTGTCTCCAATTTGGCATTAGAGAGCCCTAACGAATTTTGTTGTTCTTTCGGCTTTTTGTTTGATAGAGAAAGTGGCAGATGAATATTAGTCTCTACTTTGTTTTTGAGGCAATCCTTATTTGTTTTTGACGCTATTCTATGTTGGTATACGATGAGATTTCAGCCTTGTTTTATTTATTTTTGTTGATTTGTAGGTAGTTTGATGTAGAAAAGAAAATAAATAAAATTAGTGGTTTTCTTTAAATTATAGGGTTATTGTTTTCAAATAATCCTAACTATTACTTTTTGGTTATGAACAATTCCAACTATGAAAATAGTCAACGTTACTCCAAACTATCTATTTATTTTCTTTCATCACCCCCCCCCCCTGTTAATTTTATTTAACACTGTTACTTGAATGCCTACGTGGCAGTCCGAGGTGCCTGAAAATTAATAGGTTATTGGCTCAAATAATCCTAATTATTACTTTTTGGCCAGTAACACTCTCAACTATGGAAATAACCAACGTCACTCCTAACTATCTACATATTTTCTTTCACCACTCTCCACGTTAATTTTATTTAACACCGTTACTTGAAAGCATATGTGGCAGTCCTATGTGCTTGAAAATTAATGGGTTATTGACTTCAAATAATTCTAAGTATTACTTTTTGGCCAGTAACACTCCCAACTATGAAAATAGCCAATGTCACTCCTAACTATCTATATATTTTCTTTCACCACTCTTCACGTTAATTTTATTTAACACCGTTACTTGAATGCTTACGTGACAGTCCTACGTGCTTAAAAATGAATGGGTTATTGACTTCAATAATTGTAACTATTACTGTTTGACTTGTAACACTCCCAACTATGAAAATAGCCAACGCCACTCCCAACTATCTACATATTTTTTTCACCACTCTCCACGTTAATTTTATTTAACACCGTTACTTGAATGCCTACGTGGTAGTCCAAAGTTGTCATCATTCTTGTCAATGAATTAACATACATACCAGCCATAGAGGATACCCATAGAATTCTTTTCCCATTCTCGATATCTTCTTAGAATTACGGTTCCAGCTTATATATGGGGAATAGATACATGTGGCATTTTAATTAATTTTTTTTTAATTAATTTTAGGCCACGTAAGACTGCCACGTAAACATTCAAGTAACACTGTTAAATAAAATTAACGGAGGAAATGGTAAAAGAAAATATGTAGATAGTTGAGAGTAGCGTTGACTATTTTTACAGTTAAAAGTGTTTCCAATAAAAAAAAGTAATAGTTATGATTATTTGAATAAATATTATAAAATAACTTGAAATATAAGATACAGTGATATGAAGAACGTTGTGTAATCTCATTTTGAGTCTCCTTTTTATTAATATGGTGTAATCTAATTTTTAATTAATACGTTGTGCTTTAGATATTTTCAACTTTCTTTTTCATCCAACTAATTTCCAATCACCTCACCACTTGCATTTTTTTGTCGTCCTAATAATTTCCAAAACCCTTTTTCAATTTATGGAAAGATTCCAATTCGTCTCATCCACGCGCTCACAGCTTAATCCACCAATCGTCAACCGGTTACAATCGTCGACCGGCGGGGCCGGCGATGCAGAAAGCCTTTTCAGCCCCACATTTCTCCGTCTAATCCACGCGCCACCATGCGCGGCTAGACCTCCCAAATTTCTACCGGCTCGCTGCGTACACAACTCAAAGGCCAAGTGAAACAAGAAACCATAAGGTTGCCCAATCATCACCGTTTAAATCCGCCTCTGTGTTCCACAAAACCGCTTAAAACTCCAGATTTGCAGCAGCTCAAATCTCTTCTCATATATCGTCAGTGAAATCGGAGGTGTTTCGATTTATTAATTGTCGAATTTCGTGGTTATCAACTTATCATCTGAGGTAAGGTTTTCAATTATGCTCGTTTCGTGATTTCGATTGCATTATATTGATGAATTAGGTCGTGAGGATACGAAACATTTAAGTTCGTCGTTTTGGCTGGTTTTCAATTAGGATAACGTGTGTTACATTTGAGTTTTTGTACATGAAAGCAATTGAAACCTGGTTTTGGATCAATTTTTGCTAGTAATTTGTGTAAATTTTCTGTTCTAGTGAAAACATGATGATTCACTGAAATTTGGAACAATTCTGCTAGGGATTTAGTTGATTCAGTATGATTCTGGTATATTTCGTAGATTTGAGACTTGAATGTTTAAATTAGGGCTTTTTTGAGCATGTTCCATGGGTTTAAACCATAATTGTAAAAGTGATGGAATCAAAACCACGTCATTAATCTATCACAATCAAACAGAATCAAATCCTGTGCACTTTTCTAGTTCAAGAACATACATCATGCAATTTGTATATAAAATGGAACCATTAAAGAATATTCTGCATTTTTGAGGTATTTGTGGAATCATAAGTGAAGTAAAAGTTTAGATGGAGAACTATGTTCTAATGCAAAGTGCACATATCAACATTTTTATAGTCCAGCTTTTTGGATGTTCATCCAAAACTTCAAATTTACATTATTAAACGAGAAAATTCAAGTGATACTGCAATCCTGCTTATTCTGGTTACCATGTTTTCCAGGGAACATCTTTTCATAGTTGTTGAATTATCAGGGATGTCTTCAACAGATGGAACAGTTGGTCACATAGTTTCTTCATCTTCAGGGATGTCTTCGAATCTTCACATTTCTTCAGAAGACATTTGTTTAAAGAAAGCCCCATGTATTAATCAATCATCCGGAGTTCTTCGATCTACAGCATTCCGTGACTATATGAAAGAAAATAACACCAGTTCTTGGTGTAGCGAATCACTCTCTGATTATCTTGATTTCCCTGAAAATATCCCTATTCAGTCTAGTAATTTACAAGTCATGCCATCCGAAGATGTTGGCAAGGCAAATGATTGGCAAGAATGGGCTGATCAGCTAATTACTGAGGATGATGGTGTAACACCAAATTGGAATGAGATTCTAGTTGACACTACTGCTGCCGATCAAATACCAAAGGTGTCACTGATTTTTTATTCTACTTATCTTTTTCAAAATAAATGGAAAGAATTTGAGAAGTCATGAACAAGATGTTTTGTGGTCTTAAAATTGTTACATATTGATTTTTGATCATTCCAAAATTATGTCACTATTTATATAACCGTTTATCATATTTTGTTTATTTTAGATGGAATTTCATGTAGGAAAATCATCCAGAACCTCACTGTCACTGCAAGCAAAATCACTTGTTCCTGGATCACCTGGAGAGGCTTGCTCCCCACGTACACCATCATCATGTGGGTCCCAAAGCAAGCCACGCATGCGTTGGACACCAGAACTTCATGAATCCTTTGTGGAGGCAGTCAACAAGCTTGGTGGAAGTGAAAGTATATATATTATTTTAATATTTTTTTTTTGCTATATTGTGGTGGTAGGTATTTTTGTAATTAACATCTTTCTAACCATAGGAGCTACCCCTAAGGGAGTATTGAAGCTAATGAAGGTTGAGGGCTTAACAATCTATCATGTAAAAAGTCATCTACAGGTGCATTTCTGGTATTTTGTGCTGATAAGCTATGCACTTCAAAGGATTTTATGTAGAATAATTATATATTTTTTTTTATTTTGCCTGCAGAAATATCGGACAGCTAGATACCAACCTGAACCTTCATCTGAAGGTAAACAAAATATTTCTTAAGTTTTTTTTTTTCTTTCTTTTAGTTTATTCCCAGACAATAATATGATAAAAGAAATAGATATCAGTGATATTTAGTGATGCAAGTGATAACTCACCTCTTGCAGGACCTTCAGAGAAAAGGTCTACTCCAATGCAAGATCTAATGTCATTGGATTTGAAAACGTAAGTTTACATTTTTAACTTACTTCAATTATGTCTAGTTATGTGAAAGGGTTCAATTTTTGGTTTTATATTCCATAAGAGGATGTAACTTTATTCATAAAACTCAGAAATGTATGATTTTTTATAGACATGCTCACTATAAAAAAACACATTTAAATCTATTTCTATATGCCAACAACCAAACTTTGTGGTTGTAGCGTTTAAAATACCTGATCTTGATTCTTTGAGCTTATGTGGCATGTTTCTTTGTTCTTGTCATAAAAATACATTTTTAAACACTACTATTCACTTTCTAATTAGCAACAAATGATGCTAATCTTATTGTTTAAGTTATCATAATACTATGTTGTGTTTAGTAGCAATGCTTGTTAATATTTAACATTGAAAAACCAAATCAACGCCAAAGACTGAAATATGGACCCTTGAAGGGTAGTCGGAGATGAAGTAACATCTAAAGGTTGTTAAATTCATTTTTAATGTAGTGCATTTTATTCTGAAAATAATAATAAGAAAAGTAGACATGCGTAAGGAAAATTGAATAGCTGGTTTCCATGATGAATAATTGCAGTTTTAGTTCTCTCCAAGCACCCCTGACGATAGGAACATGAATATAAATGAAAGTAATATTTCTCACATATAACAGTAGCTAGTTTTTGCTTATGTGCACTGTTTATATGTATAATAAGTTATATGATGTTCTTGCAAAATCGTTCTCTCTAAGTATCTCCCTTACAAAAAGTTTGTATGTATAAGAAGTAGAAAGACTTCAATTTCTTTGAAAGATATGTATATAAGTAGAAAGACTTTGTTGAAGAATAGAGGTGGCAAAAGTGGAGGGTCACACGGATTGGATAATGGGTCAAAACGGATCGGGCCGACTTAGCACCTGGAACACTTTTTGTCCAAAACTTCAATTTTTTAAAAGATTTATGTGTCAAATATGGTTACAAAATGCGTTATATTCCATTAACAATCTAAGTTTTGAATAATATCATGCAGGAAGTTTAAGTTTATACGTTAAAATTAAAAATACACTTTGGGTTAATGGGTTGTATTAGATTATAGTGTATAATTTAAATTCCGAGGTAGATGAGCATGTATTTTTCAGCTATGTGTTAGTTGAGGAGTTATAGAGTCGGTTGTGTGGCTCTATATTAGATGTATTGAGCCTCATATTGTAAGTACACATTATTACTGAAAATCAAGTAATAATTAGATGTATTACTTTTTCTCTCTATAAGACCGTGTTCATGTCATATGATTTTAAGTGTGTCTGGGTTAAAGATGATGTCTTTGACATGAACAGATATACGGGTCATGTTCGGGTTCAAAGTTTCAACCCATCAACCCGACATCGACATGATTGCCATCCCAAATTGAACAATTACACTTTGGGTGATTTTGACGATTTGGTTTCTTAATAAGTGAATTCTTGATTTTATGTGTTTAACCCATTCATAAGTGGTGTCTTGTGCTGATACTAGTTCCTGCTTCTTCTTTATTGCGATTAGGATATCATATTTGGAGTTAACTTTTTGCAACTAACAAGTATATGTGATCATGGGAGTTGCTATATTTAACATAACTCCTTTATTACTG
Source organism: Deinandra increscens subsp. villosa (assembly GCA_039602395.1). Taxonomy (NCBI): domain Eukaryota; kingdom Viridiplantae; phylum Streptophyta; class Magnoliopsida; order Asterales; family Asteraceae; genus Deinandra; species Deinandra increscens. The sequence goes on along the minus strand of JBCNJP010000014.1, from coordinate 487,652 downwards.
TGAAGGAGTTCTAAGTTTGGTAGTTTATACTTTTATGTGCTAAGTTAGGTAGTCTATTACAATTCTTTTACTGCTATTTTGATCGGTAACTCAACAGTCTTTTCTTTACAACAGGAGTTCAGAGATCACCGAAGCATTACGATTACAGGTGGAAGTTCAAAAAAGACTACACGAGCAACTTGAGGTATATTTTGTTATTATATGGGATTCGTTTCCGCTAGATTTTTCCACTAAGATTTTCTGTTTGCATGTCAACCATCAATATTTTGAATTAGAGGTAGCATTTTTGATCCGTTTGGTTATAAGTGCGTCAACTCAAATTAGGCTTTAGTACAGGTCCAGTAGGTTTAGAAAAATGGCTTAAAAGAAAACAGGTCAAATGGGCGGAACAGGTCAAAGTCGCCCAATTTTTCTGTAAAATACAAAGTACCTTTATTCAAGAAATCAGATTATAATGGTAATAGTATTTTTAACAATAATTTATTTATAGCAAGTTTGAAGGTTTAACCTTCAGGCGCTTTCGATTCATCCAGCTTTCAATGGCTATTTTTTTTTGCATTTAACCCCCTTGAAAGTCGCTTGTCCACTGCAAGATGTGTTTTACCTGAACATGGTTAGCATGGTATTGATGGGTCCCGTAAATTTCAAGAAATTAAGCAAAAAGACCACCCACAAGACCCATCTCTTGTGAGTTGTGACCTCTACTTGGAATAATCAATATCGATTCCTGTCCATTAAGTTCTCTTTAATTATGTTTTTATCAAGAGGCAATTTTGGACATTTAACTAACACATCAAGTCAAACATTGTATATATTTTTGTGACCACAGAGTGAATTTTGAAACATTGCTTTTGTGCAGATCCAAAAAAATCTACAGATGAGAATAGAAGAACAAGGGAAACACCTCCAGATGATGTTCGAGAAGCAATGCAAGTTTGGTTCTGATCCGTTCCAACCCGCATCTTCCACCGTTGAGAAATCAGATACCGAACCGACCAGTGAAGTCCCAAGCTCTCCAGCAGTAACCAAGCTCGACCCAGTTAATGTTGGGTCACCATCATCAGAGAAGCAAGTGGTAGAACTTGACCCCTCGGAATCACAACCCTCAAAACGTGCTAGATTAAACGAGTCGTCATCAACCGAATCATCGTAAGAAATTTAACCATTCTGTAAATATATGTACCATTCTCTTGCTTTTCGATTATGAAATTTCATTAGTTCAGACCTGAGAACGCGTAATAATTGCTATTCTTAATGCGATTTAGTTTATCCTAGGAATGGTTGTAGTCAGGTAGAACTGTGGAAGTTTATGTTGTAGAAGTGTTATGTTTGTTATGACTTATGGTGAGATGGAATCAGAATGAAACTAATGGAATGCAATGATTAAAAAAAAGCCTAATGTGTATATTCAAAACGACATAGTAGAATTAATCAGAATCTGCAATTTAATGGTCTGTTCTTGATCTTCTTCCATGTCTGAACTGTTCTCTTTCAATGATCCCAACAACCCATCTGGGCCTTCCAGAATGGAACACAACCCATGCAATACCCGACCCGATTAACATCCCAAATCCATAACCCATAACAACAGATTCCCAAGAAAACCCGTTAAAAAGACCAGAATCTTCGTCTTCTTCAGGTGTCGTAGAGAATGACACACCATCATCTCCGCAGTTTATTGTCAACGGGAACCCACATAATCCATCGTTCCCTTGATACGAATCATTTCCAAACGTGTTGAACTGTCCACCTTGAGGTATGGATCCTTGAAGCTGATTCTGTGAAAAATTTACAACTGCAAGAGATGGCAGAGTTGCTAACTGTACAGGAATTTTACCTACCATCTTGTTAGATGCAAGATCTAAAGATTCAAGCATTGTTAGATTCCTCAGGCGAATCGGGATCTCACCGGCGAGACGGTTATGTGACAGATTGAGAAACCGAAGTGATCTCAGCGATCCCATTGTGTCTGGAATCTCGCCTTCGAGTTTATTAACCGAAAGATCGATAGTCGTGTAGACGACCAGTATTCGTTGTAGTTCCAAGCTCAATCCTTTGACAACTAGCACTAAAGTGTCTTCATACATGAAGTGTGAACCCATGTACAGATCTCCTGATGCAGCTCTATCTCTGCTCATCATTGCTTTGAAGTTCTTGAAGTAGTTTGATGGCAAAAAGCCCGTAAATCCGTTGCTAGATAGATCAAGAATCCGCAGCTTAGGAAACGGGCTTTTCGTGTTGGATGCGTGTAACGGGCCGTTAAGTTTATTACCCCGCAAGACTAGAACTTGCAGCTCAGGAATAGTATCGATCCAGTACGGGAATCCACCGGTTAGCATATTGTTCCCCAAGTCTAGAACTTCAAGATTCTTGTAATTCATCAAACTCCTGGGAATTGAGCCGTGAAGCCGGTTCCCATTCAAATTTAGTCTCCGTAAATCGTTGTTTCGCTTCAAGACTGTTGCGGGAATGTTCCCATCGAATCGGTTCATCCGTAGATCCAACACCTTGAGCCGGTTGCTGAAGTTACCCAGGCATTGTGGAACCCCGCCACTGAACCGGTTTGTCCCGAGGTCAAGAATCTCCAACGACCTCAAGTTGCAAACCGATTTAGGAACAGGACCGATGAGCGAGTTGTTACCTAAAGTCAAGTATCTTAATCTTTCACAATTGGTTATTGTTTCAGGAAAATAACCTGAAAGTTCATTGTCATGAAGCACAAACTGCTCCAACTTGCTAAGATTACCAAGTGAACCCGGGATCGAACCGGTTAGCCGGTTAATGAGCAAGAGCATCTCAACTAGAGAGCTCAAGTTTCCCAACTCTTTAGGAATAGAGCCATTAAACCGGTTGTCATTAAGGTACAGTTGCTCTAGTTTGCTTAGATTCCCAACTGTAACTGGGATCTGTCCGCTTAACTCGTTATGACTGAACGATAACTGAACCAAACGCTCCAATCTTCCTAGTTCTTGCGGGACAACACCCGAAAGTAAGTTTTCGTGAACATCTAGCGTCTCTAACTTGCTCAGGTTTCCGAGTGAAGCCGGGATGGAGCCGGTGAGCTGATTATGGCCCAATCGTAAAATAATCAAACCCTTATTGTTTCCCAGTTCATTAGGAATTTGACCCGAAAGTTGGTTCATGTATAAAGATAAAATCTTTAACGGGCTCGAGTTTCCTAACCATGGTGGGATCGAGCCCGTTAGATTGTTCTGAAACAGGTACAACTCAGACAATCTAGTAAGATTTCCTAAACTAGACGGGATGTGTCCCGTTACAAAGTTAAACGAGATGTTGACCTTCACGAGATTGTCCAATTTTCCTAAAGAAACAGGAATCGATCCAGAAAACCGATTACCCGAAAGATCAAGAACCACAAGTTTAGAAAGATTCCCGATTTCATCCGGGATGGGACCGGAAAGACCATTTAGTCCGAGTTCTAGATGAGTGAGACTAGTGAACGACGAAAACATGAACTTTTGAAGCGTGCCGATTAATCCGGAAGTAGAAAGGTTGAGCTTGATCACGTTACCGTGATCATTGCATTGAACACCGTGCCAGGTGCACGGTGAGTTGCTCGCGGTTCGGTTTTTATGGGTGAGATTGGAAGGAGGATCAAGTGACCATGAGGATAAGAATGGGTTGTTTTGGTTTATGAGGCTGGTTTTCCATTTGATTAGAGTTTCGGCTTCTTGTTTTGAAGCAAAAGTGGGAATGGATGAAAAGAGAAGTGCAAAGAGAATAAAGAGTGACTTCATTGGTATTTTGATGTTGAACATAAGATGGTTTGAAAGTTTCAAACATATATATAGTTACTTTGAAAAGAAATAAAAGCAAAACACGTGGAAAAACATTTATGCTTCTGGGACATTTCGTCAATATTTCTTGTGGCTTCTCGGCAAATATGTGTTGTATGTTACGTGCATCTTACGAAAATGAGTATTAACTTTGGGTTCACGACATTGACTTCTTTACGCACGGATTTACGATTATCATTCATGATTCAGCATATATAAAATTTGACATAAGATGAAATTTATCAGAACCTAGTAACGTAATCTTTTATTAACTTTGTTTTCTCGTGTCCAAACATAAGAAGGCATGTCTTGACAACCAACACATATTTATACAATTTGTTTTTGATATTTTTGGCTTTCTCGCACCTGAAGCCGTTGAGCTACTTGGCGGGGTACAACGTGTCATGCACAGTAATGTCATGACACCTAGTTCTATGAATGTAGTTTTTAAACGGCTTAGTTTTGCTATACAAAAGGGTTTAGCGGCGCAGTTTGTTGTTCGTTTGTCTTCTATCTCCTTGTAATTTGCTATGCTTTTTAATGGAAAATTAACAAATCCATTTCCGTATAATATTTTTTTTTCTAGATTTTTACATATTTCTCCTTGCTAAGATCAATAATTACATATTCCCTATATAAAATAAATTAATTACATATTTTTCACTCCTAAAACATACATACAACATACTTATTCATTACACTAAATTTAAAATATCAAATGACTATTTTGTCCTAAGACCAGGGTATAAATAAATCAAGTCGTCTTATGAGCCACTTGGGATTGGGTCAGTAAAAACCTTGAACGAGTCGAGTCTAAATAAGTTCGAGGCCTAGGTCTTAGCTCCGTAGAGGAAATATGTAAAATTTCTTTGTAAAAATATGAGTAAAAAATAAGTTAATTTTAATAAAATAGATAAATATGTAATATATTATAGCCTAGTAGCGTGTTCTTTTATTAACTTTATTTTTAACACTACTTCTATGATTCCATGTTCGTAAAATTATTTTTTAGAGATTTTCTACATATTGGGGAAATATGTAAAATCTCTTTGTAAAAATACGGGTAAAATAGTTAGTCAATAAGTTAATTTTAATAAAATATGTAAATATGTATATTTGCTTTAGAATGTATATGTAATTAATAATCTTAAGTTGAGAAAATATATAAATATAAAAAATTTTATAAAATCGTTCCACCCGCAACACGCAAGCATGTGTCTAGCCCCCTTAGTTATTTATAAAATTCAAGAAAAAAATTTAGAAAGTGCTATTGGGTTCAAACTAACTCAGCTCATTTCAATCAGAATTAGTTTTGACCCATTACACTATTAACTCAGTCCGTTAGTCTTCTAAACCTCCCATTTTAGTCTTCTAAAGTGCTATTGACCCAAACACTTCTAAAGTGCTATTGCCTATTGGGTTCAAAACTAACTCAGTCCGTTAAATCTTCTAAACCTCCCGTTTTACCAACTATAGTCAATGGTTCCTCAACAGAAATAAACAAACAGATGCAGTAAAATAATAAATTCATGTTAGGATTCAATTCCTTGCCATTCTCATTGATTTGGTTACAATATATAATACAAATATTTACGAATGTCACCCTCACTCTAATACATAATTACATAATAATGACTAGTCTAATATACCCCCTCAGGCTAAGGAGGAGGTTCTCGAATGCTTAGACTGGAGCGGAAGTCGTCAAAAAGAACTCGTGGTAAGCCTTTCGTAAAGATATCAGCATACTGATAACGGGAAGGCACATGATAAATTCGAACTAGGCCACGTTGCACCTTTTCACGGACGAAATGTAAGTCAATTTCAATGTGTTTGGTCCGTTGATGCTGAATGGGATTTTCGGACATGTAAATGGTACTCACATTATCGCAATAAACAATAGAAGCTCGCGTTGGTGGACGGCCAAGTTCCAACAAAAGATTGCGTAGCCAGCACAACTCGGCGACAACGTGAGCTACGCCCCGATATTCAGCCTCAGCACTAGATCGAGAGACTGTGGTTTGTCGTTTGGACGACCAGGAGATCAGATTTTCCCCGAAGAATACGCAGTAACCAGAAGTCGACCGGCGTGTATCTGGGCATCCGGCCCAATCCGCATCAGTGTAAGAAACAAGAGTGCGGTCCAAAGTGGGACGCATATGAAGCCCCAATGAAAGAGTCCCTTTAAGGTAGCGGAGAATGCGCTTTAAAGCGTTCAAATGACCAACCCGAGGATCATGCATGTGCATGCAGACCTGCTGAACCGCGTAAGAAATGTCAGGACGAGTGAAAGTCAGGTATTGCAAGGCCCCGGCGAGACTGCGAAAGTGAGTCGGATCATCAACTGCAACCCCAGCATCCGAACTAACTTTGCCTGTAGTGTCAACAGACGTCTGACAAGGAGCGCAGTAAATTCATCAGTCATGGCACGGTGCCACGTGGGGTTGGCTAAGGCCTCAGTGGGGGGTTTTGGGAAGTGGTTCGGGAGTAGTAGAAGTATGTAGGCTGAAAGGGATTTTAGGTTTAGTAATGCCCGACATGCTGCGGGTATGCATGCGGGTCTGTTGGGACTGGGAAGGTGGCGGATGTGAAGGGGCAGGAGGTGCCGTCGGCTGGGTGTGGGGTTCGGGCTGGGGGGGAGTCGTGAGAGGAGAAGTGGGAGCGACGGGACTGGTTTGGGCAGTAGCGGGGTTGGGTTGGGCTGCGGGAGAGTGGGCTGGTGTGGAGTGGGCCGAAGGTGGAGAAGGGGGAGGGGTGTGTGGGTCGGTTGGGTTGGGCGAGTCAGGCGCACCAGAGGCCCACATCGAGGGGTGTGGGTCAGAATCCAGAAACGAGAAGTCTGGGTTTGGTACATGGCCGGAGATCCGGGAGAAAGGAAAAATGGTTTCGTCAAAAAGGACATGTCGAGAGATGATGATGTGCTTAGTGGAGATGTCGTAGCACTTGTAGCCACGATGGTTAGATGGATATCCGAGAAAGACACAAGGTAGAGAACGAGGTTGAAGTTTGTGGATGGTGGGTGAAGGCAGAAGTGGGTAGCAAAGGCACCCGAAGGTGCGAAGGTGTGTGTATGTTGGATGTTTGTGGTAAAGAAGATAGGTAGGGGTGTGATTGGATTTAGTTTTCGAGGGTAAGATGTTTAGGAGGTATGTGGCATGTTGAAGGGCATGATGCCAAAGATGAGGTGGGAGGGAAGCATGTGTCAGAAGGGTTCGGATAAGATTGTTGATGGACCGAATTTTGCGTTCGGATTTCCCATTTTGCGAAGAAGTGTATGGACAGGAGAATCGGAATTGCATACCATTATGAGAACAGAAGTTGTGAAAAGATTGGTTGTTGAATTCGGTCCCATTGTCACATTGAAGTGATTTTATTTTTCTTTGAAATTGTGTATGTATAAGATTGTAGAATATAGTAAAGATGTTAAAGACGGATGATTTTTGAGAAAGAGGGGTAAGTCCATAAGTAGTTAGTATTATCATCAAGAAAAAGAATGTAATATTTGTGGCCTCCCGAGCTAGGGACCGGTGAGGTCCAAAGATCGCTATGTATAATATCAAAGGGGGATAAAGTGTGAGAAATAGAATCATAGAACGGTAATTTGACATGTTTTCCGAGCACACAAGAGTGACATAAAGATTTAGAAGAAATAGTCTTTACATCAATATGTTTATTATTATGCAAAAAACGTAATAAATCATTGCCAGGATGTCCTAGACGAAAATGCCAGATGTCTTGAGTTGTGGCAGTAAAAACAGACGCTCGGGAGTTGGAGATGAGTTGAGGATGAAGAGGGTAGAGCTCTCCGGTGCTATTACATCGGAGGATAGGAGTCCGCGTCCGGTAATCCTTCACAAGAAAACCAAAAGCGTCAAATTCTATAGAAATATTGTTATCTCTGGTTAAGCGCCTGACAGATAAAAGGTTTTGATTAGGTTAGGTGAGACAAGAATGTTTTTGAGATGTAAGGGTGGCAAGGGTGGTGATAGGGTTGTGTTAGCGGTGCCGGTTATGGGAATTGTGGCACCGTTACCAACAACGATATTATTCAACCTGCGATTATTGACATAAGAGTGGAGCGTACCTGAATTGTGTGCCATATGGTGGGTCGCCCCTGTGTCTAAATACCAAGTGTTGTCAGCAGGCATGGTTGCAGTGTGCTGTCCCTGTGGCAAGTAAGTTGGAATATGAGGTGAATCATACCCCGGGGCTGTATAGTATACCTGAGGTGCCGGGCCGAGGATACCCGGGGAATTGGACGGCGTTGGAGTGCCGCGGCCATAGATGGGGCGAGTAGCTTGGGCCGTGGGGTATGGACATGGTGGAGGAGCGGGGCAGAGCTGCCAAGTGTAACCCGGTGGAGCCTGTGGCGGTGTATAGTGGGACGAAGTAGGGGTAAACGAGCCAGAACCGCGTCCGCGACCACGGGAGCCTCCCCCACGGCCGCGATAAGAGGAGGACCGGGAGGAGCCGCCGCGACCACGGGAAGCATCATTACGGTAGGGGCGGTTGTACCCCCTGCCGCCGGACGTGTTCGACTCCGGCTGAGCAGGTTCCGGGGGAGCCGGCGCGGTGGTGGCAGCGTGGAGAGCAGTCGGGTTGCGAGAACTCTGACGAGCCTTGCGAGTTTCTTCGAGAAGGAGCTTCGATCGGGCATCGTAAAAATCGGGAAGAGGAGAGGATTGTTGAATCAGCATCGCAACCCCGTCAAACTGGTCGGTGAGGCCGGAGATCACCTGCAAAACCATACGTTGATTAGACTCAGGTGCGTTGACATTAGCCAACTGATCACAGATTTCTTTAAGGGCTTGGCAGTAGGCAGAAACATCCGGGTATGACTCCAGTTTTATATTCGCTAGTTGGTGCTCTAGATCGAGAGCACGAGAGTTTTCATTGTCGTTGAAAACTTGCTTCAGGGATTTCCATGCAAAACAAGCGGTGGCGTCGGGTTTCATCACCGTGGACATAAGTTCTACGGAGATAGTGCCGTAGATCCATTGGAGAACGACAATGTCGATGCGTTTCCATAACTCGGTATCGATTGCAGGGGCTTTATCAGCGGAGGTAGACGTGGGGGTAGGGGGGGTGCTATTTTCTAGATGATCATAGCAATTAAAGGCTTTACAATGGATCTTGAAAAGTTCCATCCATTGAGTATGTCGAGAGGATTTGAGTTCAAGAGGGAAGGGTATAAAGTTCTTGATGTTGGTGACGGTGAGAGCGGGGTGAGTGGTTGCCATCGATATAGTAAGCAAGGGAGAGGGGGGCAGGTTACGGCGGCGATGAGGGGGGCAAAAAGAACGGCCGCCGGCGAGGGGAGGGAGGGGCTAGGGTTAGGCCGAAAAAATTAAGAGGATTGGAGAGAGAGAGAGGATCGTAATTAGGGTGATACCATGTTAGGATTCAATTCCTTGCCATTCTCATTGATTTGGTTACAATATATAATACAAATATTTACGAATGTCACCCTCACTCTAATACATAATTACATAATAATGACTAGTCTAATAATTCATAACAAAATTCAAGGTTTTTGTTTAATTCAGTTTTATTATAAGTTAACAAAAAATATGAATAGAACAATTACTATTGAAATCAAACAAACCAACCAGTTAATACCTGGACATAGATAAGACCAAGAATGTTCCTCAGGGTCACTATTACAGTGCCTTGTAAAATTTTGATCTTTAACCCAATCTTTATGTTGATAACCACCAAAAACCAATAAAGAATTACACCAATCCAATCCCTAAATGAAAAAATAAAATAAAACAAGAGAAAAAAAGAAAAGAAAAAACACACTTCTAAAACCTTCAGCACTCAGCAGCATCTTCATTCAAAGCTCTCTCCAATCTTGCTTCAAATGGGATATTATACCAATTCACCTTCTTATCCTGTGCACCATACACCACATTAACTTAGTAGCAAACATAGTTATCACATTAAGTATAAGTAAGCAATTTATAGAACAAAAAAAAATTGACTCCTTTGATTCAAACATGTGACCTTTTTAATCACAAAGAACTTAAATTTATAGATATACCTCTCTATACTTGCTGGTAGCATTCGGTATGCCTTTATATGATGCAGTTGAGCTCAAAGATTGGGCTGAGTCCGTGTGGCTCCAGTAGCTCCCAACACTTCCAATTATAGGCATATCATCAGGGCTTTGGCGCGGTGACTTCCTTGGTGTACAAGACGATCCTGAAAACTGTTTCATCTCATCTACAGTCAACGCCCCTAAAATTGGTCTATCGTCAATGCTTTCTGTTGAAGTAACCGTTGATTCTTGAGAATAACTTCTTCCGGAGGAAACCGGTTCATGATCAGGGTTATAGCATCCGACCCGTTTGTCATTTGGTGAGTTCTTCTCTGGAGAAACCATCCAGTTCAGACTAGCTTCAACTGCTGGTTCTTGATTCCAGTTCTTGGATGGGAACGGAATGGAATTAAAAGAAAGATTCTCCTTTTGCGGGTCGGAATTTGACGGCTTTGGTGGTTCTGCAGCAACTGTTACTTTTGATTTCAAAGCTTTCCATTGTGTAAGATTTTCAACAGGTTTTAACACAGGACTTAAACAGGATTCAGTTCTTGTTTCCGATGATGAAATGGGAACCGACTCACACCATACTTCTTGACTTATGATTCCATCTTCTTCATCATAATCTTCATCATTATCTGAATCTTCAAATTCATCCTCATAATCTGAATCTTCAACTTCATCGTCACTTTCTACGCAATTTCTATACCTGTAATTTGGTGGATAGGATCCAACATTCAGGATATCTGAACTGTCCCAAGAACCGGAACAGGAATGGGTATCCCTAGACTTGGGAAAGGTTTCGCCTTTTTCGTTCTTTTCCAATAAAGATTCAGTACTGTCATAGACTTGAACATGCTCATAGGTTGTGACATTTGTATCAAATGTCACCTTTTTCCTGGTACTCAAACTCAATGGCCCCTCATTCTTTCCTCTACAACCAAAAACATATAAAACATTATATTTAATAAAACTAATAAAAAGAACATAAACAAAACTCACTCTTGAATTACCTTAATTCTTGAAGTGAATCACATGGCTTATCCTTGATAGTTTGTACCAATGATACATCATCTTGCACAAGGTTTTGACTTTTAGGATCCTGAAACACAAATTAACCCAAAATCAAGATTCAAACTTATTAGGGTTTTTGGATCTACCCATTACCCCCATTTCTCATATGAATTTCATTCTTTGGTGGATAATGAAAAGAATGAAAAGAAACCCAGAAAATATAAATTACAAGACATAGAGAGAGATCAAGAACACTCTTTACAAAGTCAAGCTAAATTAAAAGTCAAAACCCTAATTTTACCATAAACAATCTAGCAGATGAGCAAAATTTAACAACTTACTGGGAATCAAACATGAGAAGAAGATTAGCAGATGTGATTCAAATGAGGGAATTGCAGAAAGCTTACTTGATCTCGACGGATAGCCTTGTACCTACGCTTTCTTGGTTTCCGATCCTTTGAAGAATTGAAACAACCAGGAAAACAACCCATTAGAATTAGAATTCAACTTCAGTGTCTCCCTGTTCTTGATTTACGGAGAATTTTCCACTGGATGTTTGAGGAATTTGAGATGTTAGACGATCTCCATTGTTAGAGAGAGAAAGAGAGCGCAGAGAAAACGGTCGAATTTTGGTGTTTTGTAGCGATTGGGAGATGACCGTTGGGTTTGAGGAGAGTGATGACGGTGTGGGGTCTGTCGTCACCGGGCTGTCATATTAATATATTATACCTGCTTTTTCTTGAATTTCATGGAGAGGGAATTTAGTAGGGTGGCAAATCGTGTCAAACACGACTTGTTAAGACACGACATGATAAGACACGACATGATTGGTTTTAAACACGAACACGACACGAAAATTTTTCGTGTCTAGTTTTCAAAACACGAACATGAGATGATTTTTAACGGGTTGACAAGATAAAACCTGTTTAGACACGAAATTTTAACTAATCGACGGTCGACACGATAAAACCTGTTTCACTTAACCTATTTAGACACGAACACGACCTTATTTTAACGGGTTCAAGAATTGAGAGATGTATGAGTGTATGTTACGAAAGAAATAGAATGAAATTTTGAGAGACGTCACCTAATAATCTAATTTTAATATATCTATAATATATTATTAAAAAATATATATATATTATTAAAATATAAACGTGTCTTAACAGGTTAACATGTTTCGACCTGTTAAGACACAAGAATTAACAAGTCTTAACAGGTCGACCTGTTAACGACACGAAACATGTTAAGCCCAAACACGAAACCTGTTAACATTGTCGTGTTTCGTATCATGTTTTCGTGTCCGTGTCAAAATTGCCAGCCCTAGAATTTAGTTCTTATTAGGGGAGGAGGTATGGTGGTACCATGGCTTGGTGAAACCATGCTCACCAACCAATCATGATCCGCCAACTCAAATTTGGTGTTTTTGAAGCCATTTGAAGCCAAATCACATGGTATGGTTGTGGTGTGGCTTGGTGAAGCCACATATCCGTTTTTTTTTTTAAATTTAAACCACTATTAAAATTAAACAATATTAAAATTTAATAAACAATATTAAAATTAAACAACATTCATTAAAAATATAAAAAATTACAACTTAACAATAACTTTTTAAAACTTACAACATTTATTAAAAAAAAACTAAGCATTCTTCTCCTCCTCGGTTAAAAACACTTCCATTGTGTTTTGAATGTGCTCGTTGATATCGAATCTAAGTTTAAAATGAGTCTCACTATCTCGCAATTCGAAAATGACATCCGGGTCGAGAACCCGGTTAACTGGCGGATCTCGAATGTGGACCGGTGATATAGCAAGGCCATCGTCTTTGAGAATCATGTTGTGTAGAATAATGATAGCGTACATAATGTTCTTCATTAGTTTTTTTTATTAGACGACCCTTTCGATCAACTATTGCCCACTTTTCCTTTATCCGACCAAACGCTCTTTCGACGTCTTTTCTAGCCCCCTCTTGTATCTTCTTCATCTTCTTCTCTTTAATCTCAAAAGGATGTGGAAATGCCTTCAGAAAGACCGACCAAGGGGGATATATGCCATCCGCAAGGTAATATCCACGTTTGTACTCTCGACCGTTGCAAACAAATGACATTCTAGGTGCAACCCCATGCATCTCATTATTGAACAAAGGTGACTGGTTAAGCACGTTGATGTCGTTGTTTGAACCTGCAACACCAAAGAACGCATGCCAAAACCACATATCTTGGGAAGCAACTGCCTCGAGTGAAAGTGTTGGTTTTTTATGATCGTCACAATGATATTGTGCCCTATACTTTCTAGGACAATTTCTTCACTCCCAATGAGTACAATCGATACTACCTATCATACCCGGAATACTATGTTTTTCTAAATGGGCATTATATAAAAGAGTAATATCGTGGCTAGTAGGTGCACGCAAAAATTCATCTTTGTAAAGCTTAATTATGGCAGCACAAAAAATAGTGTAGGGATTCACGCACATTTCTTTTAGAAAAATCTAAAGATTCATCATATTCGAATAGCCACCGTGCACTTTTGTAAAGGTGTGAAACTTCCCCTCTTCGTCGCATCCAAACGGGGTGTGAACCACGGCTCGTTGTTTGTGATGTTGTCAACAATCTTCAAAAACAACCGTTTAGACATACGAAATCGCTCTTTAAAATTTCCCTCATGGTAACGGGGATTTTCGCCGAAATAAAGTTCCACCAATCGTTGGTGACCGTTTTCACGATCACGGAAAATACGTCTCCTCCGTTTAGGAGCGGAAACCTCTTCTTGTTCTTCTTGTTGGATGACGTTAATACATAGGTTAAGGTAATTCATCGCGTCCACGTACGAACCATCGGAGCTGCTTGACGAAGTCTCAATCTCGGGTGGTGGAATAAAGTCTTCATCATCGTAAAGACTTATTTTGTAGAGAGAAAGAGGTAAAAAGAAAGTGGTATAAGGTGTGGTTTATAAAAAATAGAATGGGTATATATAGTGGTTTGTTAAAAATGTTAAAGAAAAAAAAGATAGATAGCCGTTGGCTACCGACGGTAACAAAAAAAAACGGTCACAAGGGGCCGGCTTCTCCGTGCTTCCGGAAACCATTTGAAACCGCACATCTCGAGCCAAGAGGGGAATCGGGTGACATGGTATGGTGAACCGCAAGGAGCCATGCGACTCCCTTGGAACCGCGAGCCGGCTCTTGTACCATACCGCCTCCCCTTATTTTTTTAACGGTCATTCTATTTTGGGTGTGTATGGATCGGTTTTAGGCTATAGCCGTAACTATAATCGAAATTTTGATTAATGAGAAAATGTTAACCGTACCTAGGGGTATGTAAAAGGGTTTTATCCGCTATACACGTACCTGGTCCGTACTAAAACCGTACCCGTACTTTTATTTAAAAGGGTTTAATGGGTCTAGACCTGCAGGGTTTGGGGGTCTTAAACTGTACCCATTGAATAAGGTACGTTTTGACTCAATATGACTACATGTCCATGGGATTAAAAAAAATGTGTATGTACTATTCATGAAAGATACAAAATATGTACATAGGTTTGATTTGGCTAAAAATTTTATTAATGCTGTCATCTATTTAATTCTTGTTTTAAGTATTTAATATATAAAAGATATAACGGATTCACCATACATGTTTAAAGTGACCTTGATAAAAAAAAATCAAACCACTTAACATCGTTATCTAACATTTTAAGATAACTCAAATAGTTCAAGTCGAATAGTTCAATTCAAAATCTCGATGAATCATGTGATTCGTAAATCATAGAAATATATTTTTCAAAACTATGTGTATACATTTTAAATGCATCATCCAATCCCAAAATATTTTGCATTTTTACGCAACTAAAACAGACTTACGACGATTTTTTTTGCTTACAAAATTTTTAGTTCTATTTTGTTTTATTCACCATATTATATTTTATTAATATTATAATTTGTGTAGGGCGATTCTCAATTTATATATCAAACACACAAAATGGGTTTTACCTGTCAAAACTCCGTACCCGGTCAGTACTCAATTAATATTATTTTTAAAACTTGGGACCCGATCCCTATATTAAAAATATGGTTTTTAAAGGGTCGGGTATGCCAGATTTACCGCGTCTACATGGTAAAACCCATTTCCTGCTCACTCCAAACCGGACCGGTCAATTAAATTGGTTTAACATGTTAGTTCGGTTCGGTTATGAGTCAGTTAACCTTAACTAGCTTGAAATGTTTGGATCCACCAAGCAAGCCTGTTTGGGCTAAATGTTAATATTTTGAACAAAATTTTTTTAAACAAAAAAATACTTATTATACCTCTAACTTAATTAGCAGCCTTCGCAAATAAAAAAACCTCACAAATTTATCTTGGAGGCCTTATCAATTTATATTGGATATTCTCACTCGATTTTACATCTCTATCAATGTGTGATGATCAAATTATTACTTCTTTATATTAATGGAGACTTTACATATACTAATAAAATTAGTATCCTTTATATCTTTGCAATTTTTTTCTGGAATGATTAATAAAACATTATTTACACCGTTGAGCCAGTTCCAAGGGAAAAAACACCTTAATGAACGGTCGGGTGGAAAATCTAACTGGCTCGGGTATTGAACTTGTGAGCTCTCAGTCTCAAGTCTTACCCTCATCACTAATACCACTTAGCCAAATGACGGGTGGTTAAAAAGTTCTTATGTCCTCTTATGTCTGCATCGACAAACCACGCGCAGACATTTGGTTCTGCACACTGTTTGTTTTTCCGAAGACGTTTCATTAAAAATGTCTGTGCGAACTCTTCTTGGTACAGATGTGGCCCGACCACTTCTAACATCTTCTAACCTTATAAAAAATACCCGTTGCACAACATAATTCTTCAATTGAAATTAGAAAAGAGAAACAACCCCCCTCCGATCGTCATCGACGGCCTGCTTCATTATTCACGGCGACCTGGTCTCGTCATTCAGCGGCGACCTTGCTCTTTCGATGACCTTCCTCTGCTCTCATCCCTCTTTAATTCGACCTTAGCCTCTTTTGTTCAAACCAAACTAGCGACGCACCATGATTTTCGGCGGCCTTTGGCCATCGCCGGCCCCACATGTACGATGGAGCGACAAATGCTCAAAAAGGAGCGACGTTGCTCCTGTCTACTCACCTCCAGCGGTGGCGGTGACCTACAGCTCGAGTGTTCATGATGCTTTTCTGAGCAGACGAAGCTCCGTCGTGAACCCCATCTATTTCCGGTAAGAAATTCCGATTTAGGTTTAGTTTAGCTTAAATTTCTGGGTGGTTAACCCCTGTTAATCTTGATTTGTTTATGATAATGATGTAGATATCATTGGAAGATGTTAATTGTAGTTGTTATTGGTTTGGTTATTGTTTTGGATGGTGTTTGGATGGTTGTGGTAGACGGGGGTGTTGACTGTGGCGGTGGAAATCGTTAAACAATGGCGGCGAGAGGCGCTATAGCTAGGTTGTGGTGTTGTTCTTGATGGTATTTTGGATGATTTAGTCATAAAAATTGGTTTATTTAAATTTCAGTTTATTTTAGTAGTTAGCAGAAGTAAAAAAACAAACAATATTCTCCTTACAGACTGAAGACTGGTTCACCTTTTCTTCTACAAATGTCTGCAGATGTGATCCGCAGACTGCAAACATTTTACCTCTTAAAAAACAAAGCGCACCTTACAGTTTACATAATGGTTGCCACTAATCGCCATGAGTTCGCATTTGTGGTTGAAGTCTTGAAGATGAAATCCACCTTTATATTACAGGTTTCTTAGGGGTTAGATTGTTAATTACTTTTGTTAACCAACTATTTAAAATTTCAAGACATCATGCACAAAAACTCTTTGATGTTAGTAGCTTATCGGTTATTTAATTAACTAGCTTATTAATAATACCACGAAAGCATGGAAATAGAATAAACATAACAAAAAAATATAAATTGATTGTATCACTTGGTTGAAGTTCCATGACACTTATAAAAGAAAGCACATGAAAGTGATTCTTGAAACAAAACCTCACAAAATAGAGCTCTATATAATATTCAACTATCCTTATAAGAAGATGTGGTCGGAGGTGGAGCACGGAGGCGATAAACAATAATATTTACAAATGATTCCTATGGTTATCTAAATTACCATCTCAATCCTTAACTGGTCCAATTCGAATTCTTTAATCTCTTAATTCCTATCAACGAGTCCAAATATTATTTAGAATAAAATCTCGTTTATCTAAATTAATTC
>JBCNJP010000014.1:288770-470066 GCA_039602395.1 Deinandra increscens subsp. villosa | reverse complement strand
CAAATTTTCAGGTCAAATTTTTTTATTTTATTTATTTATTTCATGACCGTTCGATCGCCGTCTAAACTACCACCTTCGATCCGTATCAATACCAACATGAGTTAAGACTTTTTCTTTGGAATAGATTTATTATTTTCATCCGTGAGCACTAGCCTAGTCGGCTTAGGTAAGAAAGACACCCGGTTCATAAAAAGCTTAAGACTTAGTTAATAGACACGCGATCCTACACTACCTAGTGTAAAAAAAAAACATCCAAATACCATTTTAAATTACTACATAATATTTTCTATCTAAATAACTCAACTAATTATTTAAGTTAACTAAGTATAATATAATTATGTATGTACTAATTTAATGTACAAATTTTATTATTAATAACATAACTACATTTATGAGTAATGAACTACATATGGTATGATTGTATGAATTATAAAATTAAGTTGGTAGAAAAAAAAAACATCCCAAACCCCCCACCCCAACCGTACGTACACTTGCAAAAACATATCTCATATGCATATTTTTTTCTCATTTTTATTTATTTATTTTTTATTCTACATACATGAACCTTGGAAAGACACAAATCTTTAACCACCAATCTCCTAATACTCATATCTTTCAAAATCCATCTAAAATATTTTATGGATCTTCTCAAATCTTGCAGAGATTTTGAATCTCATATCTTCAATCTCTCTCTCTACCCTTACACTCTATTTAAACCCCATCTTCTACTCTACTCAAAACTCACAAAGAAACAACCTCCTCACTATATCTAGCATTTTAAGCTTGATGGCAGTCAGAGTCTGAAGATTAAAACCCACCATCTCCACCACCATTTTATTTTATTTTGCATTCTCTGAAGTCACGGTACAACCACTCATCCTCAAAACTCCATGTAGCCACACTATATCACCTATTAATGTTTTACTTCTATCTAACACACCTTAATGTAAAAACACCTTAACTCTAGAATGATAAAAGTGTGATGGTAACAAGAGAAGCAAAACTAATGCGAGTCCGTTATCACCACATTCTTAGCCATTTTGCTATTTATTTTTATATTTATTTATTTAATTATTCATTTAGTTATCATTTTAAACATAAATTATATAACCAGGGACTTGAATTGTAAATACCGAATTTTGACAAAAGTAGTCTCTGCGAATTCTGTTCATGTGGCAGGATTACTTAAATTTTGAGTTTTGTTATTTTATTATATTTAAAATGAAGTGGTTATTTTTTTTACATAAAACTACAAACCCAAGGACTAACCGTAAATAATATATTTTGGTTCTTTACACCTCTTCAAACCACTAAGCTGCCTGAGCATATTTGGAGGAAACTTTGATTCATTTTTGTTATACTTAAAATTATTAAGTAAATTTTTTTTTTTAATAGAACACATATGTCCTAATAATAAAGTCATATTAATTCAAGTAATAAAAGAATCATAAAACTACAAACTATAACGAATGGTTATGCTCACATATAACTAATTTTAAGATCACACTCTAAACCACGACTTAATTAATTCACTCATACGTACGGGTAGGACGCATCTCGTATAAGCATAGTTATATTTAATAGTGTTATGTTCTGTAAACTAGGAGGCGTTTTAGAGGGTGACCACATCTAGCCACTTACGCTTCAAGACTTTGGTGAGTCTCATAACTCTAAACTCCCCATTTTTACTTAAACTTTTGGGGCGAAATACATGCTCACGAGTCAACTATTTTATTGGTGTATATTAACGTGTACTTTGTGCAATCATTAACTCTTTGAGCCACATACATATGTGGGTAGTACTACTTGACATTGGGACCTTGGAAATCCCACCTCTGCACGGTGCTTTCCTCTAAGGTGAATTGGGGAATACTCGACCATCGGCCAATTTTTGGCTACTTAGTTAACGTTGGTTAACTCGTCGCTTACACCACGTTCTGGCATCATGTATGTATGCCGAGTAAGTGTAATGTAAACGGGGTTTGCATTTAGACATTTGCTCACCTTGGGGCTGCGGCCTTGAGACGGATTGATTGGTGGATACAAATGTGACATGTTTATATATACACCTACTACTTTTGATGCCGGCTATTATTGTGTCAAGTTATGGACTCACTAGCTTTATAGCTAACGTATTATTTTGAGCATGTGTTTCAGGATGTTGATTGCTAAGGACTCTAGATGGCTTTTCTAAATATGGATGCTAAAGTACCGCTTAGAAGACCTACCCTCTTTCCTAGAAGACCTCAACGCTATTAATAAACGACTTATGTTTCTTTATGTTTCGTGATGTATTTGTATTTCCTAAAAACTTGTATTAACTCTGATGACATGCAAGGGTTCCACCCATTGCCTTATCTATTTAAATAAAAATGGTCCTTATGTAGTTGATCCGATGACTTCCGCTGCTCTGAATATGATGCCAGTCAGTCGCATCTCGGTTGGGAAAACTGGGGTGTGACAGAGTGGTATCAGAGCCGAAGGTCAGCGCGAATTAGGATCAACTTCCTCCTAAGCCCTAACCGTGAACTACTAAGGACCCTGACCTAGGAAGACCTTCCTAAAACACAAGATGACTTATGAACTTAAACCCATGCCTTAGCTAAGATTAATATTTCCAATATTTCAAACAAAAAAAAAACAACAGCAAAACTTATACATGCATATTCATATCTACCTATGTGTTGAGCTTCTTGTTGTGTAGAAAATGGCAGGAAACCAAGATATAGGAAATGGAGTTTTGGTTGAGGCGGGGCATCTCGCCCAAGTGCTCGCAAGGATATTCTCGAGTACATCAACTTAGGAAATGAGAAAAATTCGCCCACGGATCCCACCACTCAAAGCAGCAGTGGTTCTCAACACCCTCCCGTTAAAAGGTTTAAACGTACCGCGAGAATAAGTGTAAGGCCTCCTGCTGCGAAAGTAAGGAGCCTTTCATCACCGGCACCACCAACACATACTACACCCCGAGCACCTATGACTCTCGCTCCAACGACACAACACCTGCCACTAGACAACACGGATTGGGATGCAGTGGCACGCCATAGTGTACACGGGGGGTACTCGGCCCGTTTTGAGGACCCCTACACCTTTGGAAGCTCTAGGTCAAACTTTTCGGTTGAACAAGACCCGTACTTTCATGCAGGACACGTTGTCATAAAGACTTCAATAGACTATACCCCTCGAACCCTCCATGAGGCGTCAAAGGCGCGACAAGAACTCCTGGAGAGCCAGACTCGTGAAAACGAGCCTCATGGTGCCCTGAAGGAAACCAAGCCAGAAGTGAAGAACGTTTACAAAAGACGAAGACATTGATTTTTCCCTTGTCTTTTTGTATTCACGTTATTAGCACCGCACTTTAGACTTTTTGCATGCTCTTTTTCGTTTATCATTAACTATCCTACTAGTACTAGACCACTAGTACAATTTTGGTTTAATCTATCTTTAATTGACTGTTAAAATTATGAAACTTTGTTATGTCTACCCCTACACTTATATGGTGAAACTTTTACAATTCTAACAGCCACTAATCATATAATGGTGAACACTCGACGAACGGGAAATATCGGACCTTCTTCCAAAGAAAAAGGAAAAGGGACGCGATCTGAACACACACCCGACGGGGATGAACGCACCATAACTCAGGAATACACCCACCCGAGGACTAAGGAAAATGACGTACCCAAGAATAGCCTAGAACAAATGATTGCCGAAGGTATCACCAAAGCAATGCCCGAGATTGTTGCCCAACTAAAAAGGGTGGAAGGCACCGGAAGGTCTAAGCAAGGTGTGGAACACACCGAAGAGCATAGCATCAATCACCACAACAACTCCAACTTTGATGATGATAACGGTTAAATAAGGAAGGGCTGTAATTACAAAACCTTCATGTCTTGCAAGCCTAACAGTTTCTACGGTAAAGAAGGAGCAACTGGTGCAATAACTTGGTTGGAAGAAATGGAGGCTACTCTCGACATCAGCGATTGTGCACCTAAAGACAGAGTAAGATTTGCTGCTCATTCTCTGAAGGCGGAAGCGTTAGCCTGGTGGAATATGGTTCTAAAAACTAGAGGCAAGAATGTCGTGTACCGGATGCGTTGGGAAGAGTTCAAGGAGTTGATCATGGAGAAGTTTTGCCCCATCAACGAGATAGAGAAGTTGGAAGCAAAATTTTTAAGCTTGGAGATGGTCGGGGCTGCACATTTAGAGTACACGAATCGGTATGAGAAAATATCTAGGCTTGTTCCCCATCTCGTCACACCCGAATCAAAGCGAATTGGACGCTATATATGGGGATTAGCTCCACAAATTCGAGGCATGGTTCGATCCGCCAGGCCTGCTACTTTCCAAGATGCTGTTGACATTTCTGGAGCTTTAACCGATGAAGCCGTACGGAGCGGAGCCTTAAAAGGACCTAGCTTAAATAACTCAAAGAGAAAGCTTGATGACTACAAATCTGACATGAGGCCGACTAATGAATCGAGTATGCGCGGCTACAAGGGTAAGCACCCACTTTGTACGAAGTGCAACAGGCACCATGAAGGGCAATGTGAAAAGAGAGGACACTCGCCAAATGAATGCTTCAAGTGTGGAAAACCCGGGCACTCGCCAAGGGAATGTACTGCATCTCCAAAATGCTTTGAGTGTGGTGAAACTGGGCACCTGAGATTTGATTGCCCAAAACTAGAAGGCGAAAAGGCCGACACCACCGCTATAGCAAAGGAAAGGGCATTTGTTATGAATGCCGATGAGGAAATGATGTAGTCACAAATTTCGAGGACGAAATTTAAATAAGTAGGGGAGAATGTCACAACCCCAAATTTTCAGGTCAAATTTTTTTATTTTATTTATTTATTTCATGACCGTTCGATCGCCGTCTAAACTACCACCTTCGATCCGTATCAATACCAACATGAGTTAAGACTTTTTCTTTGGAATAGATTTATTATTTTCATCCGTGAGCACTAGCCTAGTCGGCTTAGGTAAGAAAGACACCCGGTTCATAAAAAGCTTAAGACTTAGTTAATAGACACGCGATCCTACACTACCTAGTGTAAAAAAAAAACATCCAAATACCATTTTAAATTACTACATAATATTTTCTATCTAAATAACTCAACTAATTATTTAAGTTAACTAAGTATAATATAATTATGTATGTACTAATTTAATGTACAAATTTTATTATTAATAACATAACTACATTTATGAGTAATGAACTACATATGGTATGATTGTATGAATTATAAAATTAAGTTGGTAGAAAAAAAAAACATCCCAAACCCCCCACCCCAACCGTACGTACACTTGCAAAAACATATCTCATATGCATATTTTTTTCTCATTTTTATTTATTTATTTCTTATTCTACATACATGAACCTTGGAAAGACACAAATCTTTAACCACCAATCTCCTAATACTCATATCTTTCAAAATCCATCTAAAATATTTTATGGATCTTCTCAAATCTTGCAGAGATTTTGAATCTCATATCTTCAATCTCTCTCTCTACCCTTACACTCTATTTAAACCCCATCTTCTACTCTACTCAAAACTCACAAAGAAACAACCTCCTCACTATATCTAGCATTTTAAGCTTGATGGCAGTCAGAGTCTGAAGATTAAAACCCACCATCTCCACCACCATTTTATTTTATTTTGCATTCTCTGAAGTCACGGTACAACCACTCATCCTCAAAACTCCATGTAGCCACACTATATCACCTATTAATGTTTTACTTCTATCTAACACACCTTAATGTAAAAACACCTTAACTCTAGAATGATAAAAGTGTGATGGTAACAAGAGAAGCAAAACTAATGCGAGTCCGTTATCACCACATTCTTAGCCATTTTGCTATTTATTTTTATATTTATTTATTTAATTATTCATTTAGTTATCATTTTAAACATAAATTATATAACCAGGGACTTGAATTGTAAATACCGAATTTTGACAAAAGTAGTCTCTGCGAATTCTGTTCATGTGGCAGGATTACTTAAATTTTGAGTTTTATTATTTTATTATATTTAAAATGAAGTGGTTATTTTTTTTACATAAAACTACAAACCCAAGGACTAACCGTAAATAATATATTTTGGTTCTTTACACCTCTTCAAACCACTAAGCTGCCTGAGCATATTTGGAGGAAACTTTGATTCATTTTTGTTATACTTAAAATTATTAAGTAAATTTATTTTTTTTAATAGAACACATATGTCCTAATAATAAAGTCATATTAATTCAAGTAATAAAAGAATCATAAAACTACAAACTATAACGAATGGTTATGCTCACATATAACTAATTTTAAGATCACACTCTAAACCACGACTTAATTAATTCACTCATACGTACGGGTAGGACGCATCTCGTATAAGCATAGTTATATTTAATAGTGTTATGTTCTGTAAACTAGGAGGCGTTTTAGAGGGTGACCACATCTAGCCACTTACGCTTCAAGACTTTGGTGAGTCTCATAACTCTAAACTCCCCATTTTTACTTAAACTTTTGGGGCGAAATACATGCTCACGAGTCAACTATTTTATTGGTGTATATTAACGTGTACTTTGTGCAATCATTAACTCTTTGAGCCACATACATATGTGGGTAGTACTACTTGACATTGGGAGCTTGGAAATCCCACCTCTGCACGGTGCTTTCCTCTAAGGTGAATTGGAGAATACTCGACCATCGGCCAATTTTTGGCTACTTAGTTAACGTTGGTTAACTCGTCGCTTACACCACGTTCTGGCATCATGTATGTATGCCGAGTAAGTGTAATGTAAACGGGGTTTGCATTTAGACATTTGCTCACCTTGGGGCTGCGGCCTTGAGACGGATTGATTGGTGGATACAAATGTGACATGTTTATATATACACCTACTACTTTTGATGTCGGCTATTATTGTGTCAAGTTATGGACTCATTAGCTTTATAGCTAACGTATTATTTTGAGCATGTGTTTCAGGATGTTGATTGCTAAGGACTCTAGATGGCTTTTCTAAATATGGATGCTAAAGTACCGCTTAGAAGACCTACCCTCTTTCCTAGAAGACCTCAACGCTATTAATAAACGACTTATGTTTCTTTATGTTTCGTGATGTATTTGTATTTCCTAAAAACTTGTATTAACTCTGATGACATGCAAGGGTTCCACCCATTGCCTTATCTATTTAAATAAAAATGGTCCTTATGTAGTTGATCCGATGACTTCCGCTGCTCTGAATATGATGCCAGTCAGTCGCATCTCGGTTGGGAAAACTGGGGTGTGACAGAGTGGTATCAGAGCCGAAGGTTAGCGCGAATTAGGATCAACTTCCTCCTAAGCCCTAACCGTGAACTACTAAGGACCCTGACCTAGGAAGACCTTCCTAAAACACAAGATGACTTATGAACTTAAACCCATGCCTTAGCTAAGATTAATATTTCCAATATTTCAAACAAAAAAAAAACAACAGCAAAACTTATACATGCATATTCATATCTACCTATGTGTTGAGCTTCTTGTTGTGTAGAAAATGGCAGGAAACCAAGATAAAGGAAATGGAGTTTTGGTTGAGGCGGGGCATCTCGCCCAAGTGCTCGCAAGGATATTCTCGAGTACATCAACTTAGGAAATGAGAAAAATTCGCCCACGGATCCCACCACTCAAAGCAGCAGTGGTTCTCAACACCCTCCCGTTAAAAGGTTTAAACGTACCGCGAGAATAAGTGTAAGGCCTCCTGCTGCGAAAGTAAGGAGCCTTTCATCACCGGCACCACCAACACCCACTACACCCCGAGCACCTATGACTCTCGCTCCAACGACACAACACCTGCCACTAGACAACACGGATTGGGATGCAGTGGCACGCCATAGTGTACACGGGGGGTACTCGGCCCGTTTTGAGGACCCCTACACCTTTGGAAGCTCTAGGTCAAACTTTTCGGTTGAACAAGACCCGTACTTTCATGCAGGACACGTTGTCATAAAGACTTCAATAGACTATACCCCTCGAACCCTCCATGAGGCGTCAAAGGCGCGACAAGAACTCCTGGAGAGCCAGACTCGTGAAAACGAGCCTCATGGTGCCCTGAAGGAAACCAAGCCAGAAGTGAAGAACGTTTACAAAAGACGAAGACATTGATTTTTCCCTTGTCTTTTTGTATTCACGTTATTAGCACCGCACTTTAGACTTTTTGCATGCTCTTTTTCGTTTATCATTAACTATCCTACTAGTACTAGACCACTAGTACAATTTTGGTTTAATCTATCTTTAATTGACTGTTAAAATTATGAAACTTTGTTATGTCTACCCCTACACTTATATGGTGAAACTTTTACAATTCTAACAGCCACTAATCATATAATGGTGAACACTCGACGAACGGGAAATATCGGACCTTCTTCCAAAGAAAAAGGAAAAGGGACGCGATCTGAACACACACCCGACGGGGATGAACGCACCATAACTCAGGAATACACCCACCCGAGGACTAAGGAAAATGACATACCCAAGAATAGCCTAGAACAAATGATTGCCGAAGGTATCACCAAAGCAATGCCCGAGATTGTTGCCCAACTAAAAAGGGTGGAAGGCACCGGAAGGTCTAAGCAAGGTGTGGAACACACCGAAGAGCATAGCATCAATCACCACAACAACTCCAACTTTGATGATGATAACGGTGAACTAAGGAAGGGCTGTAATTACAAAACCTTCATGTCTTGCAAGCCTAACAGTTTCTACGGTAAAGAAGGAGCAACTGGTGCAATAACTTGGTTGGAAGAAATGGAGGCTACTCTCGACATCAGCGATTGTGCACCTAAAGACAGAGTAAGATTTGCTGCTCATTCTCTGAAGGCGGAAGCGTTAGCCTGGTGGAATATGGTTCTAAAAACTAGAGGCAAGAATGTCGTGTACCGGATGCGTTGGGAAGAGTTCAAGGAGTTGATCATGGAGAAGTTTTGCCCCATCAACGAGATAGAGAAGTTGGAAGCAAAATTTTTAAGCTTGGAGATGGTCGGGGCTGCACATTTAGAGTACACGAATCGGTATGAGAAAATATCTAGGCTTGTTCCCCATCTCGTCACACCCGAATCAAAGCGAATTGGACGCTATATATGGGGATTAGCTCCACAAATTCGAGGCATGGTTCGATCCGCCAGGCCTGCTACTTTCCAAGATGCTGTTGACATTTCTGGAGCTTTAACCGATGAAGCCGTACGGAGCGGAGCCTTAAAAGGACCTAGCTTAAATAACTCAAAGAGAAAGCTTGATGACTACAAATCTGACATGAGGCCGACTAATGAATCGAGTATGCGCGGCTACAAGGGTAAGCACCCACTTTGTACGAAGTGCAACAGGCACCATGAAGGGCAATGTGAAAAGAGAGGACACTCGCCAAATGAATGCTTCAAGTGTGGAAAACCCGGGCACTCGCCAAGGGAATGTACTGCATCTCCAAAATGCTTTGAGTGTGGTGAAACTGGGCACCTGAGATTTGATTGCCCAAAACTAGAAGGCGAAAAGGCCGACACCACCGCTATAGCAAAGGAAAGGGCATTTGTTATGAATGCCGATGAGGAAATGATGTAGTCACAAATTTCGAGGACGAAATTTAAATAAGTAGGGGAGAATGTCACAACCCCAAATTTTCAGGTCAAATTTTTTTATTTTATTTATTTATTTCATGACCGTTCGATCGCCGTCTAAACTACCACCTTCGATCCGTATCAATACCAACATGAGTTAAGACTTTTTCTTTGGAATAGATTTATTATTTTCATCCGTGAGCACTAGCCTAGTCGGCTTAGGTAAGAAAGACACCCGGTTCATAAAAAGCTTAAGACTTAGTTAATAGACACGCGATCCTACACTACCTAGTGTAAAAAAAAAATCCAAATACCATTTTAAATTACTACATAATATTTTCTATCTAAATAACTCAACTAATTATTTAAGTTAACTAAGTATAATATAATTATGTATGTACTAATTTAATGTACAAATTTTATTATTAATAACATAACTACATTTATGAGTAATGAACTACATATGGTATGATTGTATGAATTATAAAATTAAGTTGGTAGAAAAAAAAAACATCCCAAACCCCCCACCCCAACCGTACGTACACTTGCAAAAACATATCTCATATGCATATTTTTTTCTCATTTTTATTTATTTATTTCTTATTCTACATACATGAACCTTGGAAAGACACAAATCTTTAACCACCAATCTCCTAATACTCATATCTTTCAAAATCCATCTAAAATATTTTATGGATCTTCTCAAATCTTGCAGAGATTTTGAATCTCATATCTTCAATCTCTCTCTCTACCCTTACACTCTATTTAAACCCCATCTTCTACTCTACTCAAAACTCACAAAGAAACAACCTCCTCACTATATCTAGCATTTTAAACTTGATGGCAGTCAGAGTCTGAAGATTAAAACCCACCATCTCCACCACCATTTTATTTTATTTTGCATTCTCTGAAGTCACGGTACAACCACTCATCCTCAAAACTCCATGTAGCCACACTATATCACCTATTAATGTTTTACTTCTATCTAACACACCTTAATGTAAAAACACCTTAACTCTAGAATGATAAAAGTGTGATGGTAACAAGAGAAGCAAAACTAATGCGAGTCCGTTATCACCACATTCTTAGCCATTTTGCTATTTATTTTTATATTTATTTATTTAATTATTCATTTAGTTATCATTTTAAACATAAATTATATAACCAGGGACTTGAATTGTAAATACCGAATTTTGACAAAAGTAGTCTCTGCGAATTCTGTTCATGTGGCAGGATTACTTAAATTTTGAGTTTTATTATTTTATTATATTTAAAATGAAGTGGTTATTTTTTTTACATAAAACTACAAACCCAAGGACTAACCGTAAATAATATATTTTGGTTCTTTACACCTCTTCAAACCACTAAGCTGCCTGAGCATATTTGGAGGAAACTTTGATTCATTTTTGTTATACTTAAAATTATTAAGTAAATTTATTTTTTTTAATAGAACACATATGTCCTAATAATAAAGTCATATTAATTCAAGTAATAAAAGAATCATAAAACTACAAACTATAACGAATGGTTATGCTCACATATAACTAATTTTAAGATCACACTCTAAACCACGACTTAATTAATTCACTCATATGTACGGGTAGGACGCATCTCGTATAAGCATAGTTATATTTAATAGTGTTATGTTCTGTAAACTAGGAGGCGTTTTAGAGGGTGACCACATCTAGCCACTTACGCTTCAAGACTTTGGTGAGTCTCATAACTCTAAACTCCCCATTTTTACTTAAACTTTTGGGGCGAAATACATGCTCACGAGTCAACTATTTTATTGGTGTATATTAACGTGTACTTTGTGCAATCATTAACTCTTTGAGCCACATACATATGTGGGTAGTACTACTTGACATTGGGACCTTGGAAATCCCACCTCTGCACGGTGCTTTCCTCTAAGGTGAATTGGGGAATACTCGACCATCGGCCAATTTTTGGCTACTTAGTTAACGTTGGTTAACTCGTCGCTTACACCACGTTCTGGCATCATGTATGTATGCCGAGTAAGTGTAATGTAAACGGGGTTTGCATTTAGACATTTGCTCACCTTGGGGCTGCGGCCTTGAGACGGATTGATTGGTGGATACAAATGTGACATGTTTATATATACACCTACTACTTTTGATGCCGGCTATTATTGTGTTAAGTTATGGACTCACTAGCTTTATAGCTAACGTATTATTTTGAGCATGTGTTTCAGGATGTTGATTGCTAAGGACTCTAGATGGCTTTTCTAAATATGGATGCTAAAGTACCGCTTAGAAGACCTACCCTCTTTCCTAGAAGACCTCAACGCTATTAATAAACGACTTATGTTTCTTTATGTTTCGTGATGTATTTGTATTTCCTAAAAACTTGTATTAACTCTGATGACATGCAAGAGTTCCACCCATTGCCTTATCTATTTAAATAAAAATGGTCCTTATGTAGTTGATCCGATGACTTCCGCTGCTCTGAATATGATGCCAGTCAGTCGCATCTCGGTTGGGAAAACTGGGATGTGACACTTCCTTCTACTCCTAAAGTAACCGCCATTTTCATTTCTCCAATAAACATCCGACTTCACACTTCTCCCTTCAACATTCAACAACGATTTCGTTTCATCCATCACCATTCAAAACCAATTTCTTTTTAATACATCACCATCCACACATTCACAACTTCCTCCATCAGGGTTTCACTACGCCATTCCCTTCATCATTCCACATCGACTCCGATTTCATTCATCCTCATACACGCAATCGCCACTGCCTCCATCAGGATTTCACGCAAAACTGCAAAAATCTAATTTCCGACCAACGATCACAGGTTCTCCCCTTCTATTCTCAGTTTTTTTTTTTTAAATTAGGGTTTATCAAGTTGTTCTTCAATTTGGGTCTCAAAGTATCTATGTTCTTATTTGATTTTGTTTACACGTTTTAACAATTTGTATTATAGATTTGGCATTTTCGTTGCTTCGCCTTTCCGAATCGACATAGGAACCGTTGCGTCTTCTTCATTCTTACCCACATTTAGATCTCGGGTATCTAAATTTTTTACAACCGATGTATTTTATTGCCCCTATAATCGACAAGATAGTTAGAGAGATGAACATTAAGAGGTTCATAATATCTTCTAACCTACCTTTAGATCTCAGGTATCAAAAAATTTCACTGATTGTTTACACATTAGACCATGTCGATGTGTTTATATATGATGTGTTCAGATTGGAAGCCTCTGGATTTCGACATTTTTGGTATATAATGTGGATCCGATAATGGAATTTTTTCATAAAATTTTGGATTTAATTTCACATGTTCTCTGTCGATGAAGATTTAAATATGTTAATTAGTGTGAATTTCTTGATCCGATTCCAATTTCTAAATTAACCAGTATAAAGAAACATAACACAGTTTCAACAATTGATCTCACTGTCAAAGATGATGCTCCGTCATATGTTTAAATCACAAGTTTTTCACAATTAAAGCTCAATTGTGTAAACTCAAGTGTTTTAGCATTTCATCTCAACCCAGAAGATGTTTCAACTTTTATCAATCATGATATTTTTCATATGTATAAAGACCGTGATCAAGAGTTTGATTTTTTTTATAAAACATCATGTATGCAGGCGATCTTGAGAATACTCTATGTTGATAGAGTTCATGGCTGTAGCATTTATCATTAATATGTATCTAGCAACAATTGGGATTCTATTTCGTATCCGAAAGACGTAGAACTTTGATTTGATCTACTTAGATCCATGTATATCTTTTCATACGAATGCATTTTTAATTGGTCTCATGTGTATAGGTTTGTGCGGGAGGAGAAAAGGATAATTTCGCATAGAGTTAATCACGGCTACACTTAATTGTTTGTGATCGTGTTTGTAGTTATGGATCCAATGAAAATGATTAATTGAGTAAGATTGATTTGGAGTTCAAAGGCATATGGAGTATGAGAAATGTGAAGATGAAGATGATTATGATCACGGCGGTATTGTGATCACGGTTATAATGGATGTTGTAGTCAAGTGATAGATCAAGG
This sequence comes from Deinandra increscens subsp. villosa, assembly GCA_039602395.1. Lineage (NCBI taxonomy): Eukaryota > Viridiplantae > Streptophyta > Magnoliopsida > Asterales > Asteraceae > Deinandra > Deinandra increscens. Next base: position 456,454 of record JBCNJP010000014.1, on the reverse strand, counting down.
CCGGCTAACATGTTGCTTTTTCATACACCATAAATGATATGTGGTTATCAAATATTTGCAGGTTCATGATTATACCAAACATACTTAGGAATGATCCATTGTTCAAATTATTAGAAGTTAAGATAAGGTACCATCTCTTTACATGAATCTTTATTTATGAAGAATCTTAAAATTAATCCTCGAAGATTTCATGCTTTGAATTTTAGATTCATACATAAATATAACTTATAGATCTGTTATCAAATGTATCTAATGATAACAATAATTAGTTTTTATTATTCTGGATCATTTTCTGAACATGATTGTTGGTGTATGTATCAAATGTTTTAATTTAATATTTTAATCAATGCAAAAGCATGAACTTTTACTTCAATAAATCTATATGGTACAGTTTCATGCTTTTTTATCCAGTTAGGGATTTTGACTTCTGGATCTTTTTCTGAATATGATTCTTAGTTTATGTATAAAATTTTTTAAAAAGTTTAATAACATACAGATTGATGGACTGAAAATTTTTGTAAAAGCATACAATATAGTATCACAGTTTTATTTGAACAAGACCTTGGTATTACATCAGATGCAAAAGGTGTAATTCAAAAGCAATGCTACAAAACACACCAAATGGAAGGGAATATAGATGTGCAAGTCATCCAGGAGAACCGAAAAATCACATGTAATGATCTCTATTCATAAACCATATCAAAATACAGCTAACAACATGTAACACAGGTACTCGGTCACAAGCACATTTGCGGATGACATAGGAACAATAGTTGTAACTATCTTTGAAGAAGCAATGACATCCATAATTGGCACAAGCAACAAAAAAATGGTGGTCGAACACGAGTACACAGATCCGTTGGTCATACCAGAACCGATTCATCAAATTAGAGGCCAAGTAAAGACCTTCATCCTCAAAAAAGCAGAGAGGATAAGAACACACTAAAATTTGTGGTGAACAAAATCTTTGAAGGGACAAACACATACCAACAAAATAATAACAAAACAACTCTAAAAATAGAGCAAGGCACAACCAAACCACCTATGTTAGTCATAGTACCAACAATCACACCCGCACCGTCAAAACGACAGCGAAGTAACATAAAGAAATAATTGTTACCACAAGAAGGTAAGAAGCTATACCACCAATGTTCAGTTAACATCAATATACAAGATAAAAAACTAACCTTTTTGAAACAAATTCACAGGTGAATCATCCACTACCAAGAAACCAAGAACTACTAACAAGAACGCGACAACCTAAAAGACAAATAACCAATGGTTTGATTGATGTATTACTAGGATATATATTTTCATGGATGTTAATTGAAATATATCCAACTTAAACAATAATCGTTGCTTTCTAATTCTGTAATTAACGTTATTTCTATAGAATTCAACAAACACACAACCTTATTTTAATACACTACAACTCTATACTTTAATAATACATGCCAATATAGGTTATAAACGTGGGTCTTCTATATAAAAAGATTTAAACATATGTTTTCTTTAAATTTGGAAGTATAATTCGTATGAGCAACAACTTTGTGCCATAACATCATCGCTCATAACTAGAATGAAGCGTTTGACATTAGTTTCCTTGACTATCATATGACACTTAAGTAACTGCTCTCTGCAGCAATGCGCGGGATGCAAATCTTGTTAGATATTACAAGATTTACTGCGACGGCGATTGCAATTTCTTTCCTTCGCAACAACAACTATTCATTTAATCATCAACGTTGTCATTTTCAAGACCTTTCACCATCAAACTACATCTTTCTCTTCATCTTCCTTTCTACACTCCCAGGTATGTCCAATCAGTTTCACTTCCTCAAATTATTTCTTTCGCAATAGGGTACTCAACTTACCCTCGATGTGTTACTACATGTTCCAATTTCATTTTTATTTGGAATTCTTGATATTCTTATTCATTTGAGTTTTGTAGTTTGTATAAATTGTAGTTTCCTATCTGCTCTATATTTGTATGACTAAACAATGAAATTGATAAAATCATTACTATCATATTCTATTCTCGATGGAATTAGGGCTCTAAATCTTTGCCACGGCCGTTCTAGCCTTCACTTTTGCCGTAATTCATATTTTCTTATTAAATTGGTTAATCGATGACTTGCCTGCAAGATTCCGGATTGCTTTCTCCATTTACTTCCATTATTTTAGGTTAATTTCTTTTGTACTATGTTGGGTATTTGGGGTTTACGTTTAATTTTCAGAACTGTATTTCATATTGGGTTTTTTTTCCAATATTATTTTGCTATAAAATTTGTACAATCCCTACCTATATACAATTAGTCCCATTATCATATTGAGATTACACTCTTTAGATGACTAATATATAGTTAGGTCTGTTGACTTCATCTGCAACATTACTACCGGTTCCGATTGACCAATATTTCCAATTTCATTTTCGCTATTTGAAATACGTTTAATCTGTATTTTTTGATGACCTTCTTTCTATATTTAACAATAGTATCTTCTGCTGTGATCGCAGTTTATCGATCAGTGCCTTTGTTACCATTTAACGGTTCACTTTTTTTTTATGAATAGTGTCTATTAGATGGTAGGTTTGCTGTAATTCTGGCATAAGATCATTCTATTGTTTATGTATGACCCATTTACACTTTAAGGGGTATCATTTTATGACCCAGATTATGTATACAGTAAACCATTCATTGAGTTCAAATGCCTTTCAGAAGTCATAGCTACTATATATACTCAAAGATAGATAAACAAACTGAGATAAACGAAGGAGATAAAAAATTTTCTAAAGATGGTACCAATAAATCCATGTGGCCGTATCACCACTAGTAGAATTTTAGTAACTTATTTTTATTTAATTCTCAACAAAATAGCATAGTTGCTATTTTAAAATCTTGAATCAATATTGCTCCTCTTCTTACTGTTAAAGGGTGTATATGTTCTAATCATTTTTGGATGTTCATTAGGTGTCTTAACATTTTAGCCCATTTTTAGATGAATGTATTATCATTAATGTTGCATTTTAACCATCAGTAACCAAAATCCGTTCTAGAGGGTATGATAATGAACATGATAGAAATAGAAGTAGGTATATTTATGATGCTAATTATAAGTTTTCGGGTTAAATGTTCACTGTTGCTTTATAGTAGTACAAGTATTTATATTTTATAGGGTTTAAAATATATAAGTTTTAACTATAAAACTCCATACCCATTTTCTTTGTCTTTTAAATTGGTTAACATGTTTACTGGTTCGATACGAAACAAACCTGAATCGATAACAATAACAAACCTGTAAAAGATATCAACAGCTTTAAGTAACATTTTCTATCACAATACGAACCAAACACAAAATTTGTAGATTTGGGCTTAGTCAAAACAGATCCGTGTAAATTTCGGGTGACACCCATAAACACTTTTAGCTAAACGGGTCGTTTTGGTTTGCGGGGTGCTTATAAAACAAAAACAGTACAACTTTCTATATCTCTAATAAGCTTATGGATTGCAAATTTCTTATTAGCCCATATGCATACTTTAATATAACTTATACTTCATTCTATTTTTCTATTTTTCATATTGAACCTATATAAGTACAAATTCTTTTGTTTGTTATTGAACTTAGAACATAGGTTTATTCATATTAGTGCATTCAAAATCAATAACACATGAGTCAATCTGACCGGTTAACGCTTATTTCGTTATGAGTATTTAATAACTATGTATTTTATGACTCGGTATATTAAATTATGTCCTGTATTTGTTTTAAAGGGCAATTGCATATATCCCCCTATAAATTTAAAAAATTGCATATATACCAACCTAAAAATTCAATTGCATATATCCCCCTACAAACTTTAAAATTTGCGTATATACCGGTTTTTATTTTTTTCATTAAAAGTAAATTATAGAATGACTATTTTACCCTTAATGATCAAATATTTTAAATTGCATATATACCATTTTCTTCCAAATTATATAAATTGAAAATGTACACATTTAATTTTTTTTTTCTTTTCTACTAGCTTATTTTTTTTCTTCATATTGTAGTTCTTTTTCTTTTCTCAAACTTTTCATGCTTAGTTTTTATCACATATGTAACCTCTTTATTTCAATTTCATCTTGTACTTAGGCATATCCTTCCATGTTGATACATCAATAACATCCAAATTAACATTTTAATTTTGAATCAAAGCAACAATTTATATTATTAAATATGAATATACGAATCACAGACTAAAAAACTTGAATGCAATGATGATGCTTTTGGTATGGCATTGTAAATTCCCACAGACTAAAAACTATGAAGAATACACTATAAACATCCAGAATAATATAAACTTGAATACTGGTAATTTTGATTTCATTCAAAAGATCAAATAGAATAATGAATTTGCGATGATGCAGACTAAAAACAAAAAACTATTATTAAAACAAAAACTTCATGACCCTTCGCACCTTCCAACCTTAATAAAAAACTATCATTCAAAAGAAAAAGTAGAGAAAATATAAACATCAAGCTTACGAGCTTTCGATTTTGATTTCGAATCTGAATCAGGCGGGTGTGAGCTTTTGATTTCGAAGATGAATCAGGCAGGTGCGAACCACAATACGAATCAGAAATCGAACCACAATACAACCAGCTTTCGAAGATGAATCCGGTTGGTGCAACTGACGATTTCAAACCATTGAGTGTTTACGATTTCGATTCGGAAGCGGGGATGATTTCGATTTGGTAGTGACAGAGAAGAAGAGCGAAGTTTCGTGAATGAGTCTACCGCCAGATAGAAAGATCGATATTTGGGGTTTTTTTTTCTTCACTAAAACCCTAATAAGATAAGGATAAACTGGTCATTTCTCCTTAAAAAGGGGATATATGCAATTCTTTGTTTGGAATGGGTAAATATGTAATTACAACTTAAAATAGGGGGAAATATGCAATTCCCCCTTATTTTAAAATTGCGGCTTCTTCTTCCAGAGATGTTATTTCAAGTGTGTAATTTTACGATTTATGGCTATACATTGTCATACTCGGTGTCAAGTACTATTAAAAAGGTTTCTTATTAGCCTTTTAATCTGTTTTACAATTTATTCTTGGTTTTATTCTGTTTTAGTTTTGTTGCAGATACTTCTATAGCTATGGTTCCTTTCTATTAATTATTCATTTGTTAGCTTTATTGATACCTGTCACAACCAAAAAATCACTATAGTGCGCAGCAACGCGCGGTATAGGACATCTTGTTAGCTCTTTTATAGTCGTTATCTCCTCCGAATGGACATGGCACCACATCGAGATTCTCCTCCATATCTCCATCACAAAACTGCAGTGAAGAAGTAAATGTATCACCGACTCTTCTTGTCCACCACAAAACCTGCATATGATATCTTGCATCGGGATTCCTCTTTCCTTGAGAACTAGCTTAACTGGAAGCCAACCCATCTCTGCTCTCCACATCGTGATGTTGATCTTTTTTGGTAACCATATTTGGTAATCACTTTTTTTTATATAGCACAACTTATAACAGAAATAATTGCACAACTCGATTTCTCGGAACCACCAATTTTCAATCTTTGATATTGGTTTGTGATAACCATTTTAAAAACTCGAAATTACCTTTGAATACTTTATTCAACAATAAATAACCGGATAAAACGCAGCTTACGTGAAAAATGATATGTTCTAATGCAATGTTAATCTGGGTTCATAAAAAATGATTTATTTCCATATCATTTCTGGACAGCGTTTTATAAAGTATGTAGTCGAGTCCGCCTCTTTTTAATCCTTCAAACTAGAAATACATAATAGCAAATAAAAATGTAACTTCATTGTTTCAAAACAAACAAAAATAGTAACCAAAAGAGGTTGTTCTCTACCAAATATGAAATAGGCAGTGAAAACAAAATAAAAGCTACAGCAGACTAAACACCATCTCCTAAACAATTGCATTAGCAGCACTTGCGATTCTAGGCCACAAATCAGCACACTCCTTTCCAATTGGTCCAGTTATTGCAGATCCTGTATAACAATAAATTGCACAAAACAATCTCAACTTTAGTTCTAAGTTTAATAAGATGATAGTCTAATCTTTTTAAATTAAACAGCTAAGCTAGTGGTAAGCTTTAAACACTTGTTGTTGATCTGTTTTATGAATTAGAATATTAGAATAGCATCATAACCTAAAATCAACATAAAAACGGAGTTAGTAAAATTTACCTTTCATTTCTCCCTTGGGATTGACAATAACTCCAGCATTATCTGAGCAAGAAAAGATAAAGAATTTAAACATAGTTTTATTGTCTTGTATAGATGTATGCAAAGCTACAAAGATACAGCAAGACTTGTCACATTAATAATTTACATCTTTTATACGATAATGAAACAAAACCAAACATAAATTATAAATTGAGCATCCCTTCACTTTGGTTAGCATTGGCGACATGCTTGTTGAGTTACAACACAAAGATACAAATATATATAATGAGATCATTCAAAGATAAGATTACATTGGTTCACCTAATAAATTTAAAGATGATATTCCAAAAACATTACCATTGGTACCTTAAAATCCAACCAAAGCTAACTAAATTTACTTTAACAATTGTTTTGAAGTCTTAAAAATACAACATTTTGACTCTCGAAGCAAACTTGGCCCCTAACAGCCAGAGCAATAAGATAGTACTATTAACCACCAAAAGAGAATAAACACACTATCATGATCTCAAATTGCTTCACATTCAAAAAACTGCATCATTTCTAAAAAACCTAAAAAACTTGGTATAGGAAAGCTTTAGAATTGGGACTTTTTTGGACTCCTACAAAGCTACCTTTTCTAGTTAACTTTTGTTTTGAAGCTATAAACATCAAGACTCTTTAAACTCAAAATGGGACTCTAACTGCCAGATCAATAAGCTAGTAATAACTCAAAGGGTTTTCAACACTAAATATGATTAAAAAAAAACCCTAGTATATTTGATTTCTAAACGAGCATCAACTTCAGACTTTTCATTCAGCAAATCTAAATGAACGAGCGATGTATCAATTTTAATCATAAATCAAACTAACAAATCAATTCAGAAACGTAATCCAATGATCATAGATTAAATACGAGTGAAATTAATACATGAAAATCAAAATTATACCTTCAAAATACATGAAGACACCGTCCTTTCGGCGCCACGGCTTGCGCTGACGAACAATAACAGCCGGCATGACCTTCTTCCTGAGATCCGGCTTCCCCTTCTTCACCGTAGCCATAACCATATCTCCGACGCAAGCCGACGGAAGACGGTTAAGCCGTCCCTTGATTCCCTTAACTGAAATAATGTACAGGTTCTTCGCACCGGTGTTGTCGGCGCAGTTCACCGTTGCAGCCACCGGAAGACCCAGCGACATCCGAAACTTGTTCCCGGCGGAACCTCCGCGACCTGAAGAACCGAAAATCAAGCAATTGAGATGAAAATTTAGATCAAATATGCGCCGATTAGAGATCGAAAGAGAGAAAAGTTGATCGAGTGATCAAATGTGATCGAACCTCGCTTCGACATGGTTGATCTTCTCACACAGGATCTGGATGGAGGCGGACTGATTTGAGAATTAGGGTTTTATAAAACTAAGGAAATATGTTTTAGGTAGTAGGTTTGGGCCGTCGCTGTTATAACTGGGCCTGACTATAAATATGATATAAATGGTTGGGCCTCTTTTGTAAAATTAAGATGACACAAAAAGTTATCAATTTGGTTCCATTGTATATAGTTTCAATAACCCTTTTTTTTTGGAACGTTTAACTAATGTTATTTACACAAATTAAGCATATTTCCAGGGAAAATCATATTTACAAGCAGTCGGATGGAAAACTCGTTAGACTTATGGATCGAATTTGTGATCTCTCAGTCCCGAGTCTTCACCTTATTATCAAATGCATTCGATCAAATAACTAATGCTTAATAACCCTCGCTCGTGATGCATGTAGCAACAACCATCATTCTATCATATTGTCTGAGCAACGCTTCTATTAGACATTAATGTATCGGAGGCATCTATAACCACATTTTATTTCACTGAAAGAGAGGACACATGGCATCTGGGCCACATCGTAGTCCACTGAATAAGTCGTGCGATCTCTCTTCAAAGTTCTAATCTTTGGGTCGTTACAACATTTTTCATCGAGAAAAGAGATGTTAGAGTTGCCAATAACTCTTGCAAAAAAGGTGACTGGATGAAGATATAGTCTTAGTTAGTTTCGAAAAGTTGGTATGCCACTAATCATGGATGGAGGGTGACATACCATACCAGCTTTCCTAAACTAACTCATATCATATTTCTTTCGGTCATCTTTTTTGTAAGAGTTATTGGCAGGAATGGTAGCTCCAATATCTTGCTTCTTGATGAAAAATGTCATGTTAAGGTTTTGAAGAAAGATCACACAACTTATTCAGTAGACTACGAAGTGGCCGCAAATGCCATAGGTCCCTCCATTCATGTTAAGAACCGACTGACATAGTCCAACACTACTACACAAGTGTCTGACGAAAATCATAAGTAGTAAGATGATAATGAGTCTCCATACTGAATTATCAAAATCTCATAACTTTTTGAGATAAAGTGTCACAGAGGATAAGGATCGGAAAGAATGGCGTTAAGATTTATCTAATGAAGAACTTGAATTGTGATGAAAGTCTTATGTTAGTGATACGTATTTGAGTAGTTATAAAATCAAGTTATTAAAACATTTCAAAAATGAAGACCAATTCAAAATACACGAAGTGATCGTCCTTTTAGTAACCTAGTCTATGTTGTAGTCGATCAAAAGTAGCCCATGGACATTCAAAAGTACACCATTAATGATCCAATAATGATTTATGGTTCTCCTCAGACGGACAATGTTTGATGGTTCAAAGTGTTGGGCCATCAAAAAGACACGGGTGTGTAAGCTGGAGGTTGTTAAGATGGATGTGTGGCCACAACGGTTGGACATAATAAGAAATAAAGTCTCGGGAAAAAATTACAGTTGCATGTATTTCAGTGAAGATACGGGATGAAGGATTGAGATGGTTTAGGCATGTGAAGAGGATGTGGTTAACGGTGCCGGTTAGAGCTGTTGATTCCATTACTATTGTGCCCTCATGTAGTTCGGATTTGTGGGTCTTCATGGAATCAACATCTTAATTCGTCCTTTACGGTGGATGTAAAGTTGTCCACATCTCACCTTCCCAGACCTTACTACTAGTACTTCAGCCTTTTAGTGGGATCTTATTAGGTATAATTGTTGTTAAAAAGTCAAAGGAAATAAGGCCGTCCCCGCTACTCGTTCATTTTCATGCATACATGCATTTCACTGTAGAAAAACCGTTCTAAAAATAAAATAAATACTTTAATTTGGATACGATTGCAACAAATGAAATAACTCCGTTCTATTACACACTTAGTGAAAAAACATATTTTTTATTAGTTTTTCAACCAAAATTCTAACACTCACCTTTTTCAATTATTTATCTAGTTACTAGCATGAATGAAAAACACATAAAAATTGCTCTAAACTTAATGTCTTCTTCTTACCTTCTTCTTATCACCTTATGGAGATGACCCCTCAAATTGGTCAGTATCACATAAAATTCTTCTTGAGACCCGGATTCCCCTACTTCATTGTAACCATAACCATGTGTGTGACGCAAGCATATATCAAACGATGTGAAGGATTTTACAGTAATAATGTTTGGTATGCAGGAATATAAATATAATGTGGAATAAAATGGATTATTATGTCAGAATAAAATTAATGACCTCTTTAGTACTATATTGGAATGGAATGCGTAATTATATAAAAAATATGATTCATTCCATTTCTAAAGATTTTGATTTCTTAGAAGATGGATGTTTTTCCCGATTCCTTAAGTAATGAAATAGAAAATTTTATTCACTTTAATTTTTCTTATAGATTTATAAAAACAAAAAAAAGTTAAGAATAAAAAGGAAAAAAAAGAACAAAATGTAAAAAAATAAAAACAAATAAAAAGTAATTAACAATATAAAATTAATTTCTAAAAATAATAAAATAAATATAATATAAAAACATAAAAATTATAATACTTAATAAAAAGGTTAAAATCAAAATTAAAAATATAAATATAAAACAGATTTATTAATTCTAAATGAAAATGTTGATAAAATTTATTCAATTACTTCTTTTTACTAACTATCAAATAACTCAGAAATATGATTTATTTCGATCTCACATGATAACCAAAGTGGACAATAGATGGTAATGATTAAATTTTATTTCCCTTAACATTATATTAGCTCGTTTAGTCTATTACTTCATACCAAAGAGGCCTAGGGTTTTATATAACTTAAGTAAATATGTTTTACGGCATGATCAATTTGGGCATTCGCCGATCAATTTGGGCATTCGCCTTATAATTGGTCGGAATAATCAAGTTTGTATAACTTGTTAGGGAGAGGTTCAAATGAGAAGTTTGTTTTAGGTAAGAAGTATAAGAAGGAATTTTAGCAATTGGATCTTGATCTAATAAAAAAAGAAGGAATGATATTTTAGTCTTAGTCACTTTTGTTGACTTTTATCTACTCCCCCTATTTTTTTAAACAATCATAACTTTTGTTGACTTTTATTTACTCCCCCTATTTTTTTAAACATTCATAACTTTCACATACGACATTATTTAAAAAACAAATGCACCATAAAAACGAGCGTTTATTTATCTTTAAAACGTGTATAGTGTTGCTATATAAAAAAACAATCATAACTTTTGTTGACTTTTATTGACACCATATGCCACAATGATCTGAACATTTTGACACAATGATCTGAACATTTTGACACAATTATCTGAATATTTTGATACAATCGAAAAAGTAAATTTATTGGTGTAATTAAAAAAAAATAATGTCGTATCTAAGAGTTATAAATGTTTAATAAATAAGGGGAATTTGATAAAAAGTCAAAAATGTCCTTCCATCTTTTATTTTATTTAGTTTTTCCCTCTAATTTAGCTAAGAAACATTAAGCCATAGATCTTTATTAAATTGAAGATCTAATAACTATAATTATTTCTTATCTTTCTTATCTAAACTAAAATTTTTACAATAACCTCACCGTAACTTGTTAAGCCGTTCTATGCTAAAGAAGATGTGCACAAATTAAATTGGTCCAGTTATTGCATATTCTGTATAAACATAAATTATATAAAAGTAGCTCACCTTTTGGTAAGAAAATTAATTAGAAAATAATCTATATCTTTTTAATTTTGTTGAGATAAGATCATTTTGTTGGTTGGAGAAGCAATGGATTATTGGATTATTGTACTATATGTAGCAAGACCACAAACATTAATGCACCAAATAATTTCAAAGTTAGCATTCCACAAAGCTAGCTTTCCTGGTAGTCTTTGTTTTAAAGTAGTTAAATATAACTTTAGACTCTTCAAAGTCAAAATTGGACTCCAATTACTCGATGCATTAAGTTCATGTGTAGTGGGCTAATGCACTACATGGTGCTTTCATAGCATCCGAAACACCGACTCCCGGAACGCTATGGATTAAAAAATGGTCCCAGACGTTATCCTCATCACGGTAAAAAACTAGTCATTGAATGACTATTTTTTTAACATTTATTTTTTTTCATTTTCTCCGGCTATAAATCATTTTTATAAAAACAAAATTCTGATCTTCGCATCTTATTAATTTATAAAATTCTCTAAATTAAAGCAATATGTTTACTTATGGTTTACTATTCGGAGCTCCCTAAACCGGAGTTTTCAACTACTTAGACGGGTTGGTGGATCCCAAGAGTCAGTTGCGGTTGCTCGGACATTTAACCTGAACGTATCCAAAGAGAACTTTGAGGAGGAAGAATTCAGGAGGAGATTCCAAGACTCTCACGTCGGTCAAGCGCGAAGGCGAAACGAGCGTCGTCATCGTCGAATAATGTTGACTTCAACCAACGTTTCACGGAGATTAACACTAAACTCGATGCGTTAAACGACCTTGGAAGACGACATCTCGAGTTGAAGGAAAAATTACGAATGGATAGTTTGGAGCAAATGAAACTTCTTAAGGAGTACCTAAAGCTAAAAGATCTCGAGGCGTTGTCTAAACCGCTTGATGATTCAAGCGGACCGGCACGAGCAATAACTGAAATTGTTAACGAAAAGATTCTTAAAAAATAGAAGCTCTGTTTAGTATTGTTATGTTTTTATGTAATAAAACTATACAATCGTTTATTATAATGAAATTATGTTTGCTTATATTTGCTACTAGGTTAGTAACCCGTGTACTACACGACACGGGTTGAATTTAGGTTCATAATATTAGCTAAATATTAAAAACAATTAAAATATTTGAAAATTATAAATGACATAATTCATTATAAAATATTAATTGATAATTTAATGCATTAAAGATGACAAATTCTTAATTTGTTTCCTTAAAAATACTCAAATTATTGAGTAACTTATCAAATCTACATAATGTTTACCATTTTCTTAAATGAAAATTTTATTTAGATAAAATTGGTAATTAGTCTTAATTGGTAACTTACTAAATTGATAATTGAATCTGATTTTGACATGTGTCACTGATGATGTGGACACCTTAAAAAGAAGACATGTGAGAAAATTTTTTATTGCTTTATTAGGATTAAGATTTAAATTAGAAAATAATCACAAAAGAAAGTTATGAAAATCAACCTATTAACTCAATTCAAAAGTGTCGGGCCCGTCCTTAATATTTAGGGGTATGTTAAAACTAAAAAAAATAAGCTTTCATTCGGAAAAAAAATGGAATTATAATTTATAAGTAGTTAATTGATAAATCGTGCAGATCTCTTAGCAGTTTTAATAGTAAATTGATTAATCAAGTTTTCATAGTTCATATCCTCTGATATTTCGTTCTCGATAGCTACAATTATCAATCCGTTAAGTCTTTCTTGTGACACTGTTGATCGTAAGTAAGATTTTAATAACTTCAACTTTATAAAACTCATTTCTTCAGATGTTACTGCCACTGAAATAGTCAATATTGTTCTATATGCAATAAAAAAGATTTTTCAAAAATATATGCGGGGTTGATAACTACATCAGTTTGTAATCTATCAAAAAACTTAAATTTCATAAAAAAGTTAGGGGAGTACTCGAGAATATGAGGGAGTACTCGGGGAGTACAAGGCGTAGGCGGGGACTACTCGGGTAGTACTCGGCCGCCTCGGACGAGCTTTACAACATTTGTCCGCATCAATATCAGTTCTTTATGAAATTTGAGTGCATCTTTAAAAACACGACAAGACGACTTAAGTTCATCTTCTAATTCCTTTAACTTGTTAGGAAACAAGAAACCAAATAATTTTTCATATTCTTTGGATTGGTCAAATCTTGTTTAAGAGAAGCACTAGCTTGGTCAACGATATATAAGAAATATTTGACTTTAAAATTGTCTTCAGACGAAAATATAACTGATTTATCACTTGGAACTCTCATCAAAGTGTTTTTTCTTTTGAACCGGACGTCTTTTTGGAAATATTGGATCGACAACCAATTCAAGAACAATCCTTTTAGCTTCATCAATCGTATCGGAAATCCAATTTCTCTATATCCCTGAAAGTATACAATCAACTTATTTATTTCTTTAATAGTGTTATCAAGAACCATATCCTTTGCTTGTAGCTTTTTGCTCATTGTATTCTTCATGTTTAATACTTCATACCATTCTTCATGTTTAATACTTGATACCAGAGAACAATTGATATCAAAAGTTTAAAATCACCAAGCTCATTAGTGATTTTGCTTCACTTTGAATTTTAATATCATTATCTTTTTCTCCGACGTCATGTAAAGCTTCTCTAACATCGGGTAGCTGCTCTTTAATAACCTTAACACTCTCAACACGACTTTCCCAATGAGTGGTAGACAACGACTTAGGACTCAGAGTTTTAACATTATCTTTCAAATTTACGAAGGACAAGTAAATTCATTGGGTCAAGAGAAGTGATGTTTGTAAACCAAAGGGTGAAGGCGGGTTATGCTTGTCATCTCTCCACAATATTAATCGCAGCTTCTTGTGCAAATGGATATGGCGATATAAAACGGAGGAAAATCAGCTTTGGAGGAGAGTCATTTTTGCTAAACATGGGTCTAGAGAGAGTGCTCAGTTTGTCCCCCGCAAAGCTTCCATTTCTGGTTCGTGGAAGGCCATTGTCAAGGTCCACGATTGTCTTACGCGACTCAACAAAGCGATGCAGAATTGGATGGCTGAGTCTGATCGAGGTTGGGTGTGGCATGTGGATGGGATGGGTGAGTTTTATGTGAAGAATGTTGGGGTGCTTTTTGTTAAGGATGATGTGGAGAATCCTAATCAGTTTATGCTCTATTGGTCTATGCTAGTTCCTACCAAAGTAATGTATTTGTTTGGAGAGCCCAAAGGAAAATAATTGCCACATTCGATGCTCTTTGGAGGCGGAATATTGTTCCTTCGTTGTCGATTTGCAGGTTATGTAATGAGGAAGAAGAGTCCGTCTATCATTTGCTCATGGGAAAAAGACGAAAATAGTCCATTTGACCAAGTTTGGGACGAAAATAGTCCCATGAATTTTTTTTCCCAACTTTTAGCCCTACATTAACGGTCGCTAACAACCTCCATTTAAACCCAAAACGACCGTTCATGATGACCAACCACGGTGCGACATGTGTCCACCACAGTCGTTAATACGTTGGAAAGGTCGTCGACGACCGTCGTTTTCCGTCAAACGACCGCCGACTACGTGTATGGTTGCCAACGACCACAGTCGTTTGACGGAAAACGACGGTCGTCGACGACCTTTCCAACGTATTAACGACCGTGGTGGACACATGTCGCACAGTGGTTAGTCATCAGGAACAATCGTTTTGGGTTTAAACGGAGGTCGTTAGCGACCGTTAAGATAGGGCTAAAAATTGGGAAAAATTTTAATGGGGCTATTTTCGTCCCAAACTTGGTCAAATAGGCTATTTTCGTCTTTTTCCCTTTGCTCATTGGTTGCTTATTTTCCTCTAGAATATGGCATTGGCTCGCTGGTTGGTGCAAGATCCCGCCAATCTTTGCATTCTCGTTAGATGATATTTTGTGTCTTTATAAATCAGTGGACGATAATAAGAAGGAGACATTCATGGGTTTGTTCTCACGGTCTATTGGTGTTTGTGGTTGGAGAGAAACAAGGCGATTTTTCAAAGAGTCTTCCCCTCGTTTTCTAGGGTCGTTTGATAGAATAGATTAGTTCAATTGTACCCTCATTTAATTTCTTTGGTGTTGGGGTAGTCATCTAGTGTCTTGCTAGTTTGGGTTTTTTTTATGAATAAAATGTTGGCCTTTCAAAAAATATCGAAGTAGGCGTTTTAGAGCTCCCCAATGAACATCGGTCGGTGCATGCATAAATTGGGATAATTTGTTGACCGAAAAAGCCACGTCCGGACGAGTAAGAGACAAATACTGTAATGCCCCAACGATAGTTCTGAACTCGGTGGCGGATGGCAAAGGTGCGCCATCAAGAAGGGTGAGCGGAACCGAGACGGAAATTGGTGTGGTGGCCGGTTTGCACTCACTCATATTGGCGCGATGAAGGAGGTCGAGAATGTATTTGGATTGAGATAGAAAAAGACCAGAGGGGGAAGGAACAACTTCAACTCCAAGGAAATAAGATAGACTCCCGAGGTCCTTGAGGGAAAAACGTTTAGAAAGAGAGAGAATGAAAGTGTTAATGAGGTGAGGGTCAGGACCAGTGATGATGATGTCATCGACATAGACAATGAGATAAATGGGAGATTGAGTAGAGAAGTTGACAAAGAGAGACGAGTCGGAAGCCGTGGGCTTGAAGTGAACCGAGGTGAGATAGGATTTGAGCTCATCATACCAAGCCCGTGAGGCCTGTTTGAGACCGTAGATGGCTTTGTTAAGTTTGCAAACATGATCAGGAAGAAGAGGGTCGACAAAGCCGGGGGGTTGATCCATGTAAACGGATTCGGATAAAGAGCCTTGTAGAAAGGCGTTATTAATGTCCAATTGGCGAAGACACCAATTATGCGATGTTGCAAGCGATAGAAGTAAGCGAAGTGTAGCGGGTTTGACTACGGGACTAAAGGTCTCGGCATAGTCGATGCCGGGCCTTTGATGAAACCCTTTTGCAACAAGGCGCGCTTTCAAACGATCAACAGAGCCATCGGGTTTGAATTTTGTCCGAAAAACCCATTTGCACCCAATGAGATTGGGAACGGAGGTGCGGGGCACAAGAGTCCAAGTTTTATTTTCTTGGAGGGCATCATACTCTTGTTGCATAGCTTTACGCCATTGAGGTTGTTTAAGAGCCTGAGCAGTAGTGGAGGGTTCGGTTAATGGTTGAGGAGTGGAGTGATAAAGAACAAAATCATTGTTTGAATATTTGGGGTTGGGTTTAGAATGTCGGTGAGGACGGGATGGCGGGGGCGGAATGTGGACAGTGGGGGTAGAGGTGGAGGGGGGCGGTTGAGTAGAAGTGGATTGGGAGGGGTCAGTAGGTGTCGGGTTGGGCAAAGGGGAGGAGGGGTTCGGCGAGGGGGTTTGTGACGGGTTGGGATTTGGAGGAGGGGGGTTAGGCACGAGAGAGATGGAAAGAGGGAGCCAAGAGTCGGGAATTGGAGGGTGTGGAGTGGGTGTTTTGGTGAGAATCTCATAAGGAAATTCATTTTCAACAAATTTTACATGACGGGATGTGTAGGTTTTGTTGGTGAGGGGGTCGAGGAGATAGTAGGCACTTTGAGAGGGAGAGTAGCCTACGAAAATGCACGGTTTAGACCGAGGGTCTAATTTGTGTTGAGAGTATGGACGAAGCCAAGGGTAGGCTAAGCAACCAAAACTACGTAGTTTATTGTAATTAGGTTGCTTATGAAAAAGGCGGAAGAAGGGAGAGTCATTCTGTAAGGTGACGGTAGGAAGACGATTAATGAGGTATGTGGCGGTGGTAAAAGCAAAGGGCCAAAAGGTGAGAGGTATTTGGGCATGAGATAAAAGGGCTAGGCCAGTTTCGACGATATGACGATGACGTCGTTCGGCATAGCCATTGTGCTCAGGTGTATGAGGGGGGGAGGTGAGATGGGAAATGCCTTGGGAAGCAAGGTGGGAAGCTAGTTTAACGTATTCTCCACCGTTATCGGAATAAAGTTGTTTGATTTTAAGTTGGAAAAAGTTTTCAACGAGACGTTGAAAACGAACAAAGGTAGAAAGAGAGTCGGATTTGTGTTTAAGTGGGTAAAACCATATGTATTTGGTGAAATGGTCCACAAAAATTATATAATATTTGAAACCATCAAAGGAGGTAACAGGAGAGGACCAAACATCAGAAAATAAAATTTGTAATGGTGCAGAAGTGGTAATAGAAGAGTCATGAAAGGGAAGCTTATGACTTTTATTAATCGCGCAAGAGTTACAATGTTTATTATTGAATAAAATAGAAGGAACATAAGTAGATAGGTGTTGTAAAACTCTTGCATGAGGATGGCCTAAACGATGGTGCCATGGCTGAGATATAGTAGCTTGAACATGAAAGGTGGAAGGTTGGGAGGGCCGAAGAAGGTAGACTCCTCGGCTAGACATTCCTTGGAGAAGAGGTAGACGAGAGTGGAGTTCCTTGACAACAAAATTAAGACAAAAAAACTCAATTAGAATAGGGTTATCACGACATAATTGAGATATGGAAATAATGTTGCGAGAAAGTAATGGAACACAAAGAACATTAGTTAAGATAAAGGAAGTAGTAGAAAAAAGGAGGGTGGTTGTGCCAATATGAGTAATGGTAAGAGACGAACCATCACCAATAACCAATTCTTCAGTACCGTCATAAGGAGCATGCATGGAGAGAGCATTGAGATCATTGGTGATGTGGTGAGAAGCACCACTATCGAATAGCCACTGAGAGTTGGATGAGTCTTGACCATTGAAAACCTGCATCATATTAGCCTGAGGTTTGGAGGTTGTATTTGTTCTTGGAAGAGGGGGGAGAGTAACTTGGGGGTGGTCCTTCTTGAACTTGTAACATCCATGAATGGAGTGTCCTCTAGTAAAACAATATTGGCATTTGCCAAGGTATTTGGAGTTGGATGTGGAATTATTGGGGGTGGGAAGGAGGCCACGTTGGGGGGTGGGGGTTTGTTTCGGTGGCCACTGGTTGGACCGAGCCTGAGCCGCAAAGGCTGTGGCGGGTTGGTGGAGAGTGGTGGCGGGTGGGTTGGTTTGGAGGAGGTTGAGTTCGTGGGTGATCAATTTTTCGTGAAGTTCATGGAACGGGATGGAGGAGTCCCGTGCATGAATAGCATCGATCACTGGTTTGTAAGCGGTTTGGTCAAGACCATGGAGAACATAATCGGTGACATCCTCGATATCAACCGGTTTGCCAAGGATGGCAAGCTCGTCCACAAGGTTTTTAATGGTTTGCATATAGTCGGTGATGGATTGTGTGGCGGTTTTGGTGGACGTTCTAAGGCGATGTTGAAGTTGTTTTAGATGGCCACGAGTGGTAGAAGCATAGGTGTCGGAAAGGAGTTTCCAAGCTTCAAGGGAGGTTTTGACATTGGTAACAAGAGGGACAATGGAGGGAGAGAGGCTTCCAACAAGAGCGCCAAAGAGAAGGCGATCTTGGCGGAACCAAGAGGAGTAGTCGGCATGGGGGGTAGTTTTTCCTTCGGCATCGGTGGTGGGTTTGGGAGCAAGGTGGGTGCCATCAATAAATTTGTAGAGGTCGAGTCCTTGAAGTAGGGCCTCAATCTGGGTTTTCCAACTCAAGTAGTTGGTGGTGGTGAGTTTGAGAGAAGAGGGGAAGGTAACCATTGTTATGGAGGTAGAGGTGGGCGTGAGAGAGACGTTGGTGGCGGTCACAGGGATGTCGTCGGGCATGGTTGCGGACGGCGGATGGTAGGCCGGAAATTGGGATCGAGAGAGGAGGGGCAAGGGCCGGTTATGGCAATGATACCATATAATTGTTTAAGGGAAAAGTGAATTCTTCAATTGATGAACAGGAATATAAATACAAGAGGGATACAATCATTCCTAAACTAATATCAACTAAACTAGGAAATAAATAATACAAATAGAATACAATATATGCAAATCAATTTGTGATCAATTTGTGATCACGACAATTATGAATTCGATTCTATGATTCTCTAACATAATATAGATTTTATCTTAAAAATAAATAAAAAAACTGTTTTTTTCGTTCTGGATTTGATTATGACCGTCAGATAAGACCGACATTTAATCACAGCTGTATTACTTTTATAAAGAATAATTAGTAGTAGGATGACAGTTTTTTTTCTTCTCCTCATTCATGATAAATCTCATGCCCACTCAAATGTAACTTCATTGTGAATCCTCAATATAATTATTTCTTATCAGAAACTATAATCATTTGAAATAAAAATGAACTTTACTTGATTGGACAACCTTTTTAAAGAAATTTCAGTATACATAACAACACGATATTTTAAACCAATTAACCTTTTAATAATATATTCTATACTTATAAAAGCAAAATATTTTAACCTGCTTCCGATTTAAATCTATATTCTGTATAAAATACTACATTTTATGTTTTTTTGGCTAATGCTAACGACTATTATACATCTGATTTTAGTATTATTCACAATTTAAGGGTTAATTAGTTGCAGTGGGTGTCTTCAAGAGGATATTCCGGTTGTTAACGTTAAGATCCAAGTGGAGTAGCAGAAACACCAACACATCATGCACACATAATTATCACGTGGTAATGAGAAAATAAACGATAAATGACACAAGAATTTAACGTGGTTCGGTTGATGTAACCTACATCCACGTGTTGCAACTAGGTTATTTAATTAGACAAACTACAAAGATTACAATTACAAGATTGGATATAAATATTAGTGAGATAGGGTTACCCAACTAAGGGCCAAAACGGGCCATTATAATGAATCGACCCAAAAGGCCTTCACACCCAACAGTTACGGTGTGTAGCCATACCTTAAAGGTTGAATGTTTTTGTTCTATTGGTTACGTTAGAGCTAAAAAAATTAACTCGTAAAGGGTTTTCATATCAATTCGGACAGAGTCGTATGACCCCTATTGATCGAGCTTGAGATAAAGCTAATAGAATATATTATTAACTAGATTTTACTATTCGCGGTTGCCGTAAGGATAATACGGGTATACAAAATAGTTGTATTGCTAAAGCGAAACGCAAAGATAATGACCTTATTTCGCGGACCTTTCTGTTCCTAGTTAAAGTGTAGGCCTTTTGGACTTTAAGTTGTTATCTGGTATTTCGAAGGCCCCAAGTTTAATATCATTTCTAGGCATTGTTTGTACTTAAGAGTTCTAAAAATAGACAATCTAATAATGTTAAAATTAGAAGTTTGGTTAAATATGATACTACAAATAATTAGATACCTAAAGATAATGGTGTCAAACTAAAATAAAAATCAATTAAGCGTTTAAAAAATTGATTTGAAAAGAATGAAAAGAAATAATAAAGATGCTGCTATTGGAATAATGCGGATACACAAATAACGCTAAGTAAAGAAAATGAAAAAAAAAAAAACTTTACAACAACTCAAACGCTTAAACTATTGAGTCTATGTCCTGAAAGTTATGCTACACGGATGTACCAATTACACCACCAATTCATGTATAAAATTCATTGAGAATGAAAATAAAAAGTTAAAAAAATATATATTTACCCGACTTTATCTATTACACCACAAACTTATTTGCTAAAGTTGTTACGTCAAGATAAAAACAAGAAAGTAAAACAAAATATATATAATAAGGACAAAAAAGATAAAAAAAATATTAATAAAGCCCAAATAACAAAACAACCTATTAAAGGACAAAATAAGAGTTCTATTTTGTTACATAGGGTAAGTTATATATAATTTTATATTACCTAGCTTTAGAAAGTTTGTTGAATATATTCTTATCTTTTAAAAATAGTACTTTTTTAAAGTTTTTGTTACGAATAAATTTTTTTTATATTGAGAAAGTAGAAAAAGAAATTAGTAAAAGTCGTAGAAATAAAAGAAAAAAAAGAAAGTCGTAGACATAGAGCCCTGAGGAGAGTTTATTGGACCCCACATCTTGTCGGCTTGTCGTTTGGATTCTTTGTCAATATTTCTTCTCCTCATTTTATCGTCAATTTCTTTGTCCTACACGAAATATGTTTGCTAACAAACTTTAGGAAGGGTCAAGGGTGGATTAACGAGGGCCGAGAGTGACGAAAGTAAAAGAGCAGGGCACTTTTTGAAACATCATCGTTATAAAAGGAACCTTACTAATCTTACACCCATCATTCTTTAATTTACACCCTCAATACGGGGCGTATCAACTGATATGGATCATATTACACTGACAATAATCAAAGAAATATTTAGTGTCAATCCAGCACATTAATATATGTGCTACGCCCTATATTGAACCAGCTACCATATGCAACATATCGATGCCTTTTTGGACATATTCAAACTGAGGCATATCATGTGATATGACCCCTATCACTCTAATCGAGCCTTTTTGGACACATAAAAATCGAGCCATATCAAGTGATATGACCTCAATCACTCTAATCATACTGGAGTTGCTTTTTATCTTCAATCTGACGAGCGGTAAATTTTGTGTATTTCTATCGGGTTTAGGTCTTCTTTTTTAGGTGATTTGAAAATATTCTAAATTATTTTTTTTATTAACTTATACATAACTTACGAATTTATTTTTTGTGTTTTTTAAAATATTTAAACCTTAATAATTTAATTTGATAAAAATGGAAAATAAAGTTTCCCCGTAAATATTATATATTTATGATGGGTTTAGATACCCTTTTTAAGTGATTTGAAAATATTCTAAATTAATTTTTTTATTAATATATACATAACTTATGAAATTGATAGTATTAATCATGTAAGTAATTTTATTAATACATAAAATTGTAATAAAAATAAACTGATAACTATTTTGAAAACGTGCTCCTCCTTAGTGTGTAATACACCCCATTGTAGTCAAAATGCAGTTGAATTTAGTTTGATTCAAAGTTATATTGATGTTATTTTGGATAATTAGCTTTGTTTAAAAGTTTATTGGTTTTTTTTTTTTTTTTTTTGTGAAGAAGATGGTCATATGGCTCATATCTAGATGGGGGTATCCACCTCCTTTATTTGTATGGGTCATTCGGTATGGGTCTTATCAAATAATATGCTCCATATTGTCTTTCTAATTTATTTTAGAAGTCTTAATTTATGCTCAATAAAACCCGTATTATATGATATATGTCATATTGGGTCTCATATTGCTCATCAAAAATCATCATAAATCATGATGTTTTTTTTTTAATCTTAATATGTCATGTATCATATGATATGGGTCATTCCGACATGAAATTTTTATTTCATGTTAACATTATCCTGATTCAGTACGAGATTCTTGACAAACTTTAATATGCCACCTATCATGTGATATGCCCCATATTGAGGGTGTAAGTTAAGAATAGGGGGTAAAATAAAAATTTCCGTATAAAAGGTATAAAAAGGGTCTTCATGTTTTTGTTGTTAACTAGATTTTGTTTTGGCATGTATATTTTGTATAACCGTGGGATGTTTTTCTTTATATTTGTGTAAGTAACAAAATGAACATGATGTTAAACTAAAACTAAATCAAATAAAACTTTTTTTTATTTTTTAAAATAATGAAAACAATTTTTTTTAAAAAAAATTAATCGTAACATGTCACATGGCAAGCCATGAATAATGTGTGTTGTTATAACCCGTGATGTTTTATTACATTTTTGCAAACATACAAAAAAGACGTCAATGTATGCAACTAAACTAATACCAAAGAAACGTTCTAAGAAAAGATTTATAAAAAAATTAAAAAAAAAAAACCGATTTAGAAAAATAATTAATCATAACGTGACAAGTCAAGAATTGAGCAAGTTAATCAAGTTATTATTTGTCTAAATTTATTTGGAATCACTTTTCAATTAATTTTATTCTTTTTAAAAAAGTTAGTAATTTATAGCTTTCCACGTGGCAGGTTGTAATTTTATAGCCTGTCACGTGGCACACCATGAGTTAATAATAATATGTATTTTGTTTATATAGTAAGGCTCTTTTGTAATGGGGCGCGAAAGATGCTTGGCTTAAAAGGGGCTTGAAAGCCTCTTTCGCGCCCCTTTAGCGTCCTTATAACGCCCTCACCCACTAAGGTGGGGCGCGAAAATGGAAAATGGGGGGTGGAGCGTCGGGTCTTTCACGCCGTATATTCAAATGACCGTTGGATTTGGCATGCTCATTTTACTGTAGTCGGCACTGCTAATGACATTAACGTTCTGGAAAGCTCGCAAGTGGTTGAGGACTACATTTCGGGGAAAGGAACGAAAACCTTTTTTATGAGAATGGAAATTACTACCCTCATGGTTATCTTTTGGGTGACGGCATATACCAGAGTATTCGTTTATCGTATAGACCTTCAAGTACCCAATTGATCAGAAACGAAAATACTTCAATAAAGTCCAAGAGACCGCAAGAAAGGACATCGAGTGTTGTTTTGGGGCGCTTAAAAAGAAGTGGCATTTTCTAAAGAAATCTTGTCGGTTGTGGACAAAGGATAAGATGAAAGATTGTATGTGTGCTATCATTATCTTGCATAACATGAACAAGGAGGATAAAGGCAGAGCGATTTGTCCCGATCATTGGCCCGAACACGTGGTGGAAACACCATATGCAACGCAAGAAGAACGTTTGGCGAACTCTAGGGCGATGTGGAGTAGAGAAACACACAACTCTCATAAGTACGATTTGGTAGAGCATGAATGGTCGGTCCGTCCCTTCGATAATGTTCCGGTCGAGAACGAAGAAGATGACGATGAAGACGAAGACAAAGCGGATGATTACGACGATTTCCAAGATGATGATTACTATATTTTTTAGATCCTTATAATTTGTATGTTTTTAGTTTTTTTTTAATTAATTAACTTTTTTATTTATTTTATTATGTTTTTATTTACAAAATAGTATTTAGTTAATTCAATTTAGTTGAAATAATAATAAAAAAATAATTAGGTAATTATAGCATGGGGCTTGAAAGGGGCTTGACCACAACACCTCTTTTACTTTCCAAGCCCCCATGCCATGTGGGATGCCACATGACGTATAATGCTCTTGGGTGGGACTTGAAATGGCTCTACCATTACACATAGCCCAACTAGAAGAAAACATGGGTTCGTTAAAATGAATAAAACTGGACGGTTAAAATGGTCAGGTCAAACTGGTTGTGTGAAATTAGAGTATTTTATAAATAAATTCTAAAACTAATTTTACATTTTATTTGATGTCTATATTTGTTAAACTAAAATATTATGATTTATATGTTATCTTATTAAAACTCAAGTAGTCCAAACTTATATTAATTTAAAAAAAGTTAAATCAAAAGAAACAGTTAAACAAAGGAAGTTAATGGTAACTTTAGGACCACCATTTAAAATTAGAGATGTGGTGTTACAAAGAAGTGTTGCAAAAGGAGATTGTTAATACTTTCCATGTGTCATACTTTTACTTTTGATGATATAGTGGTAGAGGATAAGCTATACCTTATCAAAATATCAAACAACCAACATGCACAATAAGATGATTAATTAAGTTAAATTTGAATGAAAACACAAAAAAGGGATCCGATGCCACCTTAAGCCGGCTCATAAACAATCATGTTAATGTTATTATCAAACCCTTCAAGACCCTTATATTTTTTTATAATTTATACGTCCTGTAATATAACTTTTGGGTCATAAGTTTGATCTTTTAAGCCGGTTTCTAAATTCTTTTATTCGGTAATATTTTTATTATTTTCTTTTCTTTTAAATTTCCTTGGTTTTAATTTTACAG
Organism: Deinandra increscens subsp. villosa; assembly: GCA_039602395.1. Classification (NCBI taxonomy): domain Eukaryota; kingdom Viridiplantae; phylum Streptophyta; class Magnoliopsida; order Asterales; family Asteraceae; genus Deinandra; species Deinandra increscens. The sequence goes on along the minus strand of JBCNJP010000014.1, from coordinate 431,543 downwards.
TGTTATATTTACATATTGTTTTTCTTTTTCATATTCTCTATTTCTTGATAAAGTACTTGCGCAGTCTTTTTTTATTTGCATTTATTTATATTGCTTTCTAACAATGTAAATATATTGTATACATGTGATATCCTTACGGAAACGCACGGATAAAAAAAATCTTATAAAAATACATCAATTACACCCTACTTTGCATGATTGTATGGGTTGAAATTTAATTGACACCCTATAGATTTGTTGAAACGTGGAAACATGAGTTTACTTATTTTTTATTGATAAATAAAAATATTATACAAAAACATTATTATATATATACATATACTATAATATATATATATATATATTGAGATCCATTGTAGACACTTTCATATATAAAATTTTCTAATTAATGAGAAAAAAATTAATAAGAACCATTAGATCAAGAGATCTAATGGTGAAAAAAATGTCTACATGTCTACATTTATGGAGGTGTCTACAATGAACTTTTTAATATATATATATGTATATATATATTCATAGTTTAATGTTTAACTCATAATCTTATAGTTTAATGGTATGGAGTTAGTTTCGTATAAAAATCGTGAGGTTTAAAACTTAAATCTTTATAAATACAAGCTTCATGTATTAGTAATGAAAGTTACCCTTTAACGAAAAAAAAGTTTCAATGTTTTACGCGATGTAAGTATAAAATGTCTACTTTACCTTTTTATTTTTATTAGAAACGGAATATTAGAGGTGGGATTGAGGAGTAGCAATTATATAGACTCTTAATGCTTCTTAATTCAAAGAGTTTGGGGGGGGGGGGGGGTCTTGTTTCTTAGAAACCGGAGTTTGAGGGTTAAGATGAGTTTGTGATGAAATAGGTTAGGAAAAAAATTTAAAGGAAGACTTTACCGAGTGTTGATTGGAGTACTAAGTGGAATGTAATTGTTCCGAAAAAAATGAACATTTCATGTGAAGGGTTTTCCTGGACCGTCTTCCTATGGGGAGTAATTTATGCGTGAAAGGTTTAGATATCCCGATTATTATGTGCCATTTTGTGATGTGGATATCGAATCGGTTAATCATTTATTGGGCTTGTGCATCGTCGCAAAGAAGGTTTGGAGATCGGTTTGTTATTGGCTATCATTTGTAGGGTCTGATATTTTGTTTCCTCGTGATTTATACAATTGGTTTGTTGGGTGTCGGCTCTCAAAGAAGCGCAAAATGATTGTTGAAAGGATTACGTTGTGTGCTTGATAGGTTATCTGGAGGGAACAAAATGAGATAGTTCATAAGAAGAACGATTTGAAGATTCGCTTCATATTTGATTTGATCGTGCATTTCTCGTATCATTGAATCACATTTAGAGATAGGAATTGTAGTATGTCTTGGGAAAAGTGTTTACAAAAGCTGCTTAACTTTATGTAATTGTTTATGTTGGATGGTTGGTTAAGTTTTTCTAACCACCAGACGTTTATAATACATCTCTTTGTCGTTAAAAAAATATATATATATCAAACTCATTTTTACTTTAAACTACCCTAGAGTGTCGAAAAAGAGTGGGTAGAACCCAATAACTACACTAGGATTTTTTTCAAAAAAAGAATTAAATTGTTTATTTAAATTAATAAAACTTTAAGTCCTTAAATCAATATAATAAATAATTTTCATTAATTTAAAAAATACACGATCACGATTCACATATCTTTTTTTGAATGAACTGTGTATTCTATTTCAAATGAGACGGCAATGTCAGTAAGAAATTGAAGAGCGCTATATTTCGGACGAGGTGACAATGTTGATAAGAAATAAAAAGTGACAGATTTGGATGAATGAAAACTAGTTGATGATGATGGTGGAAGGATATCATTCCGTCTTTTTTTATCATCAAAATTACTCTAATAGTAGTTGAAATGATGTAGACATTTGGTTGAATGATATTGTTTATATGTAGTTTAAAATAAATAACTAAAACTTAAAAGAAAAAAACATACCAAAATACAAATCATCCCGACATGCAAGGGAGGCAGGAAACAAGCTGTGTCGTCAAACCTTTCTGAATAGCAAAACTAAGCCGTGTGAAAATAACATTCATAGAACCAGGGGTCACAACATTACCATGCATGACTCGTTGGACTCTACTCAGAGTTTCAACGGCCTCAGGGACGAGGAACCCAACGGTGTCAAAAGCAAAAGGAACAAACACATGTTGATTTTCAAGACACGCCTTCTCGTGCTTGTTCACTTTTCCCGCAACAGCTTTAGAAGCCGCCTAGCCCCCTTGAACTCACCAACTCCCAAGCCCACAAGAGGGGAGACCCTAGTTAGATCCAAACATGCGTGTTTCACAAACACCATCTTATGTTGATTGGTTCATTCAACCTAATTCCTAACACAGTGAGACAACTTAGGCTATTCAACAAAAAAAGTTATGGGTTAAAGTCATGTAAAGTGTAGATGTAGTGTGTTGATTTTAGTCGTTAAAAAAAGGGTGGTACTATACACACAATCATCTTTACTTTTCACATAACTTACATATGCCCTAGAGACCGATATGGGCCAATGGAATTTTTTAATTTTTTTAAAGAAAACAGAAAATACAATACGGTTGTAGACACCGATATGGGCTGTAGAGACTCACATAAAATTCAAGGGTTGGCGGTGAGGGGGGGGGGGGGGTTATATTCATTTATATTAATTTACTTTTTTAGAAAAAAAAGAATCCATTGGGCCGTAGGAGACCCTATGGCCGTTTGCAAATTGTGTAAAAAAGGAAAAAGTTTTTGTGTATAGCTGGAGTCCTAACATATTATTATAGCCGAAGATACTACTCGTGACCACTTACGTCGGTGTTAGTATGATACACGTTAAAACTTTGTCTAACTCGTTGGCCTCTTGATTCAGTGTCATGGAGAAAGAGAGTTAGAACTTGGGTCCTCTTAAGATTACATGTTCTATCCTGACTGTAGGTTTTTTTCATAGTGGTGGTTTTTCGCATAGACTGGTGAATAAATGTGGTGGACTGGTGTACGAGTTTTGTTTCTAAGACATACGAGTCAATCAACTGTTGTCGCTAAAAAAATATCGTTTAACTCAAAGACCACACCCCTTCACGACTTCACCGTAGTGTTTGGTATGAAGGAATGAGTCATTACGTAGAAATGAAAATTGACATGTTTGGTAACACGTTAAACTGTAATGGGCCATTAAATAAGAAATATGATTCCTTTCATTTCTAAAGATTTCCATTCCTTGAATGTGATTCTTTCTATTTCTAAAGTTTTTTATTTCTTGAGGGATGATTTTTTTTTTCGAATGAATAATTTTTTTTTATTTAGTTTGATTTTTCTTAAAATTTTATGAAAACAAAAAAAAAAAAAGTTAAGAATAAAAAGTAAAAAAAAAATATGAGTAAAAATATAAAATAAAAACAAATAAGTATATAAATAGATATAAAATAAAAATAATAAATAAATAAAATAAGAGTAAATTTGAAAATAACAATAAAAAACAAATAAAACTAAAATATAAAAATAAAAAAATTTATTAAAAATAAATTAATAAATAGTTTACAATTGAAATTAAAAATATAAAATAAAACATTTATATTTTATTTTATTAAATGAAAATGTTGCTACAATTGTATTCAATTATTTTGTTTAACTTGGTATCAAACAACACGAAACAATGATTTATTTCATTATACAACAACGACAACATACCTAGTAAAAACGCATCCAAAATGGTAGGGTCTGTGAAGGGTAAGAAGAGGACACCCCTAGAGATAAAGAGGTTGCGTTCAAAGAGACCCCCAACTCGAAAGCCCATCACACAAACCCAGAAAACCAACAATTGACACATACATAAGATAAAAAAGGACTCAAGTGTACATACCCGAGGGACCCACTCAAAACAGCATACCAAACGATAGATTTAAAAGAAAGAAAAAAGAAAGAAAAAAGAAAGAAAGACAAATCGTGGCTTGCCCTAAACACACCCACACAAGAAACTTAACTCACACGCACCAAGAAAGGGTGGAAAAGAGAACCAACAATCCTAAACATCCGTAACTTTTATACTATGTCTCCATGATTTATTTCATTATACATGGTAACTAAATAAGACGATGAAATGGTAATGATTAATTCCATTACTTATGATGGGTGGTATACCCCATCGGGTAAATTGGTTTCTCCGGCAAATTTCGGGTATGCTACTTACATTTTGGGTAGTGTGGGAGGCAAAATCAAGTATTAATACCCGATCGAATCTGAGAGTCATGTGTTTGGTGACCCACCCTCTTAAAAAATACTCTAAAGTCTAAACCATACCCTCTTTAAAACTATCTTAAGGTTAAACTTTTTTCTCACACATGTGCCATACTCTCATTGGATTTTTTTTTTTTTAAAAAAAAACTACTCTAAACTACCCTAAACCCATACCACACACCCTTATACCAAAGTCTTGTCCAAAACAATTAATCACGAAACAACTAAGGATGGGGGTATACCGAAGTATACCTTCGGTATACCCCATCGGCAACCTCCTTTTTTTCAGCATGTTTGTGGCAACCCACTCCCCTCTCTTCGGCATCGGTAAATTTGGATGTTTTTCGGCATATTTATGCCGATGCATACCGAACATATTGTGAGTGTTCGTGTGGTCCCCACTTCACAAAACAATCAAATTTTACCTACAAACCATTAAACAATCATACCCTTCATTTTTATAAACTTTTCAACAAACTTCTTCTCTCTTCTAATTAGTTGAAAAGCTTGTTTCAATTTATTTTTTTTTAAACAACCGTTAAAGCAAAAATAAAAATCGAAGGTTTTGCTTTTACTAAAGCAACTTTCACAAAAAGAAATATACGAATCAAAAGTCAGCTGTAATGTGTTGTACTCCAATCATATTCACTGTGCAGAAACAGTTGTACTTTTTCACCAAGACATAATCATGGGTAGTCAAGAAGTTTTTTTACTAGTGGGGGCAGAGTCTTTGATACAAATGGAAACACAGAAATATGTTGGTGTGGGGACAGCGTTAGGAGAAATCGATGATGAATTTTGAGAACCGGAAAGCCGACATGTGGGTCCCACCTTCCACCACCACCACCCCCAAAATGCCTTCTTTTTCCACCAAACTCATATCCCCTGTTTTTCTCTCTTTCTCCCAACAAAGTTCCAATCTTTCTTTCTTTCTTTCTATCTAAAAATCCAATCTTTTTTTTCTTTTCAAGAAAATGGATGTTACCCTTGGGTTATTGGATCATATTCCGGCCGGTGATGACGGTGGCGGAGCGCCGTCTGGTGGGTCAACCACCGCCAGGTCTATTTTGACTGGGTCAAAAGAAGATAATATGAACACCATGGTTATTTCTGGTGAGGTTAATTCAGCATACCCAATTGTTGATGAAAATTTGGATGATCTGGAATTGGGACTTGGGTTGAGTATTGGTGGTTTGAAGTCAAAGGCGGTGGTGGCGACTGGTGGTTGGACTCAGTATGCAAGAATCTTGACGGCAAAAGATTTCTCTGCTTCTTTGGTTTCTAAACCCAATTCTTGTTCTTCATCTTCTTCGGTTAATATCCCAAATTCATCCACTTCTGGTACCAAAAGAACAGCCACTGATTCTGTTTCTCCTCCTAATGGTACCAGGTATACAATTTTTCCATTTTTTTATTTGTTCTTATTTTTCCAATATTTTTTTTAAGAAATCCCACTAAAACCCTTTTCTAGAGAACTTTTTTATACATTTTAGAGAATTTTTGGTTAATTTATTGATTTATGGATATTGGGTTTATGAATTTGTTATGTAATTGAGATGATTTACCCTATTCTTAATTATTGTGCAGAAAAAATTAATTAGGGTTCTTGGGTTTATTTTTAGAGAATTTTTAGAGAATTTTTGGTTAATTGATTGATTTATCCTCCATTCTGTTTCCCCTTTGTGAATAACAGAATAAGAACAGAACATGCATCTTTAGGGGGTGTTTGGAGAAAGTTGTAAATGTAACAAAACATGGATTTTTGGGTTTATTTTCTTTCTTCTGTTCTATGCAAATGCTAAATTTAGTGTGTGTGTGTGTGTGTGTCAGTGTGTGAAAATGATGAAAGCACCTGAATTGAATTACTTAATTCTGATTATTCAAGTCAAATAAGCATAATGAAAGCACACATCCAAACACCCCCTTACTGTCAGTTAATCTTGAAAATTCATATTTTTCTTAAATATTTCTAAAATGAACCCATTTTACAATCTTCATGATGGAAAATTGAACCTTTTTTTTGCAATCTTGATGATGAAAAATTGAAGCTTTATATGTCTGCAGTTGATCTCTTATTTGATCACTAATTCTGAGCTCATTTTAGTATCTAGTGAAACTGTCTAAACATCTTAAATTCTTGTGATTAAAGCGTTGTCGGATGGCCTCCTGTAAGTAAAGCTCACCGGATTCCTAGTTCGGCTAACCAAATCAAGTCATCAACCGAAAACTTCATCTCAAAACCTGAACAGAACAAAAGCAAGAACAGAACGATCGGAATGAAAGACTATTCTGATGAAAGAAATGGGATTTCCAACAAGAAATATCGATCGGTCAAAGTCAACATGGATGGAACTCTGATTGGAAGAAAAGTTGATCTCAATGCTCACACATCCTATGAGATGTTGGCTCAAACCTTACACGAAATGTTCTTCAGTAGATGTAAGTTGGGATGGCTTTTCGGTTGGAACAAGTAATTTTTCAATGTGGGTCGAAACAGTTTGAGGCAAGGCAGAATTACATCACTTTTTTTTTATTAATTAATGCGCTAATATTATTATGATACGTAGAAAATTACAGTACTAAATTGTCATGATAAAATGATTTAGGAGATTGTATGTATTAAAAATACACTTTATGCAACTTCTCAACATGTTTCACCCGCCTTGCCCATTTGACCATTTTTGTTTTAGCTTGTACTTGTTTATTTGGCCCATTTTGGATACACCTAAATCAAATCCCAAATCGACCCGTTCAAAGTACATGTGTTAAATTTTTGGCACCTCCATGAAAACTAGTTGTAGCTTAAGAGGATTATTATGGATTTCCCAAAAGTTTGTATCTTTATCATTTTAAATAGATTTGGATATTGCTTGATCTTGAATCTTAACTTAACTCAATAACATATGTTGATCTTTCAAACTTTCATTTGCTTAATCAGTGGATAAAAGTAATTTATGTGTTTAGGGTCGAGCACAGAAGCAGTTAAACCTTCAAGATTATTGGATGGAACATCCGAATTCGTGCTCACTTATGAAGATAAAGATGGAGATTGTATGCTTGTTGGAGATGTTCCCTGGCAGTATGATTCATTAACTTCCATTTCTTGAAACTTTGACCTGTAAATCGATTTTGTTTGACCAATTTTGACATCTGGTCCACTTATCTGATTTTCAGGATGTTTCTTGGCTCCGTCAAGAGGCTTAGGATCATAAAAAATTCCGATTGCAATGAGCTTGGTGAGTAACTACTTATGCTATACTAGAGGTCGAAAAATGGACAGGTCGGACGGGTTGGGTATCGGGTAAAAAATGATCTTTTGTTCTACAGGTCAAAAGGGTTTTAAAATTTCTTAAGTTATTAGTGTTTATTAAATAGTAATAAATTATTTTAATAAAAACTGGTTTAGGAGGCTCTATACATTAAAAATACACTTTGAGCAACTTCTGACCCGTTTAACTCTTGTCTACTTAGCTTAAACATTGCTGTCCTATTTGACCCGTTAGAGATAAAACATAACCCAAATCGATTTATATCATCTAAGAACCTGCTAACTTTTTGACGTGTTCACATCTTAGCACCAAGATTTCAAGAAAACAATGAGAGATACAGAACTGATTCCGTCTAAAAATACATATAGAGTTATAAACTTCGTTTTCTGGTTAAAGATGAGCTCGAGATCCAAGTTCTTGTTGGGTAAAGGATAAGAAAGAGAGTAATGGTTTGATCGACGCGTTTGATTTTGTGGATTCGTATAAATCCTACTTTTTCCATGACACCAGGGTTTGGGATTAGACCCGGTTTTGTCCAGAAGCTTTATATAAGCAAGCATCTAGTTTTTTTTGTTCAAGAACATTATAAAGAATACACAATGCACATGTCACTGGTAAACTGAGTTTCATTATATTGTAATTATGGAATTTGCTATGAAATGAATCAAGGGTTTTTGAGATTTTTGTGTGGTTATGGTTGGATTCAGTTTTCTTGTATATTGGTGTTGTGGTTACTTCAATCTTGAGAAAAATATGTTCCAAGTCAAAATGTACCTTTTATGACGGCCAAAAACGAGATAGTTTGGTTCAGTTTATGACATTTGATCCGAAGTTCACATATTCAAGTTGTGGAAATAACCTCTTATACAAATTCGAAGTAAGGATGTATACACAAGCTCAAATGGCCTCGTACCCTTGTATATCTTGTGCATTCCAAATCCTTGTGGTTTTCTTTTTGTCAACACCTTTACATAGACATCATATATAACGTATAACACCTTTACATAGACATCATATATAACGTATATAAAGTAACTTATGTAAAATAATTTCTTTTTTCCTTTTATTATAAGTTACTTTATATACGTTTTATATGGTTATATATGATGTCTATGTAAATTTGAATTTGTCATTGCAACTTGTTTATATTTATCTATATTTTGATTTAAATTTTAGATAAATATGAGTTGTATAAAATTTTCTTTTATAGTTTCTATTACCACCCGGTTATTTATAAAATATATATATCGAAATTTAAATAAGATTCAAAGCATGAGAAGAGAATGACATATTTAAATTTGTTCATGGCAAAAACAAATTTATATATTAAATAAAGCCAACAAAGTAATCAAAGTTTAGGTAGTAATGTCAAGAGGTGTTAAATTGCAATTTCAGTTATGCCAATAGATTACTATTTAAGGGGCTCCCACTTCCTGATGGCACCACCACTCTTTCACACCTCTTTTATGCGGACGATGCACTATTTATTGGTGAATGGTCGGGTCAAAACATCACCACTCTTGCCCGTATACTTAGATGCTTTCACGTAGCCTCTGGTCTCCAAGTAAGTTTCCAAAAAGGCCAACTGTTTGGTTTTAATGTTGATGAATTGCTGCTCTCACAGTTGGCGGTTGTCCTTAAGTGTAAAATTGAAAAATTGCCAATCACATACCTTGGTTTGCCGTTGGGCGCCAACATGAGACTAAAAAAAAATTGGTTTCCAATCTCACAGAAATTCGAAACAAGACTATCCGCCTGGAAATCAAAGCTGCTGTCATTCGGGGGGAAAGCGACTCTCCTCAAATCTGTTCTTGGAAGTCTCCCGTTATATTACATGTCTCTATTCCGGGCTCCGTTGTGTGTTCTAAATGAACTTGAAAGCATACGCCGGAAGTTCTTTTGGGGACGCTCAGATTCGGGTGGAAAGATTTGTTGGATTGCTTGGGATCGTATCTTGGCTCCTAAAAACAAAGGTGGCCTTGGAATTGGGAGCCTCAACATAGCAAATCTCGCATTACTTTCAAAATGGATATGGAAATACAAGTCTGACCCGAATTCCTTGTGGACCAAAGTGATCAAAGCTATTCATACAACGCGTAGATCAGACCCAAATCTTCATGTCAGGAAAACGATTGCAGGTCCATGGAAATCGATTCCTTTGGTAAATGATGAATTAATGGCGAGCAATATAAACATACCTGCCATGGGTTCAAATCTGATTTTCAGTTCTTGGGACATCCGCGTCGATCTTGAATCCAATCTGGTTAATAGCTTTGGTTATATCCATGACTGGCTCCACTCGATTCCAAAGAAGGTCAACTTCTTCTCGTGGCGGGCTGCGGTTAATCGTTTACCGGTTAAAGATGAATTGAGAAGAAGGAACATTCAAATCTTAAATCCAGATTGTATATGGTGCTCGGCTGCAGGCGAATCCGTTGAACATCTTTGTCTCTCATGCCCTTTTGCGGTCCAGGTATGGCAGCAGGTGAACTGCTGGTGTGAGGGAAATTACTTTCCGGGAAACTGCATCTCGTCCACTCTGTCCTTAGATGGTGGGTTCCTGAATTCACTCAAACAGAAAGTTCTTCTGGTGCTTGCTTCATGTACAATGTGGTCCTTGTGGTTGGCGAGAAATGGTAAGGAGTTTACAAACAAAAACACTCATCCAAGGGCTGTGGTGGATGAGATAAAAGTATCTGCGTTCTCGTGGCTGAAATATAGAGCAAAGCTCCCGGATATAGTTTGGTCAAGTTGGATTATTAATCATTTGTATCTCTGTTAGGTTGTTCTTTTGTTCTTGTTTTTAGACTTTTGTTTCTCTTCTTTTCTAGCTTCTCGCTAGTTTAATAAAATTTTCTGCCGTTCTAAAAAAAAAAGAAAGATTAGTCCTTGGTTTTCCTTTCATTGTTGTTTCCAAGTTTCACCCAATAGACCCTTAAAAAAAATCAACTCAAAACCATAAAACCAACAAAGTAATCAAAGTTTAGGTAGTAATGTCAAAAGGTGTTAAATTGCAATTCCAGTTATGCCAATAGATTAGTCCTTGGTTTTCCTTTCATTGTTGTTTCTAAGTTTCACCCAATAGACCCTTTAAAAAATAATAATTCAACTCAAAACCTGTAAAAGGGTAAGAAATACAGAAACACATGAAATGTACTAGGAAAAAAAGTATGACAGAAATGTTTAAGATGAATATATATTCAATCAAAACCTGTAAAAGGGTAAGAAATACAGAAACACCAAACAACAGAACATACATGTTAATAAAACTGGATTTTCATTTCACACTGCATTTAGCAACATTTATACAATTCAAGAAACAAATTACAAATTACAATCCATTTATTCATACCAGCATTGTTAAAATTATTCATATCCCAAACCCCACAACCAAAACCATAACCGTAAAAACTAACCCAAGAGTACAACGAGGGCAGCCGCCCTCTTAAAATATTCAAGGCTCAAGCCTAGCCATTACTAATAATCTGGCTAAAAACCCTATCAATTACCACTCACTGTCACTCTCAATTAGAAAAATATACACTTGTTTTGTTTGGGGATCTCATTTATTATACACCCAAAATGAAAGCATGAATCTCAGCCCAACTAGAAACTGTGTAAAGGGTACCAGAAAGACCCTTCCAACAAGGAGAACTACCTTTGGTCAACTCTCTTTGTTTTTTCACTAAACCAGAAAATAATGGGACAAACGAGAAACCGAACAAACCTCCAAGTTTTTTTATATTAGCACTTGGAGATATAACAATCCCAATATCTGCTTTCAAAAGGCAAAGCAAATCTTCAACGGAACCCCCAATGTAAACTGATAAGCTGGGGCCATTGTTGTTGGAGTTCTTGCAGATACGGTTGAAAGTTTGAAGCTTTTCAATAGGAGATTGAACCTTTTTCAAGATTTCACCTGTTGATATGGATTCGGTGAAGAGTAACTCGTTTGAATAGACATTCGGACATTTTGAATCACCTGTTGATCAAACAGAATTAATCAATTATTGAAGAAAGTAAAAAAACATCTTGAAAATGATTTTCAAAATTTATGCATAGTTATTGTATCAAATATATTATATAGGGAGAGGTTCATTTAAGAACCATTTAATTTTGAGAACTTTTGAGGACCATTCTACTTTTTAATGATTTCTTCCTGAATAAGCAATTTCAAACCCATTGGACCCCTTCCATTTACACCTAAATTCTCAAATCTACCCATTTGAATACACTTTGGTTAACTTTCAACCTACTCGACCCATCTTACAACCCATTTCATCTCACCTATCTTTTTAAAGTTTACCCATTTGATCTGGTAGCATTAAACATAATCCAAATCATTAGTTTTTAGCCAAACAAGTAAAAAACGCCTCCTCTAATGAGAGCCACATAACACGTATAACTCTTTTAAGAATAGCACATAAAGGAGAACACACCTGAGTTGAAGGCAGACCTAATGAGATCACCAGACCAACAGTATGAAAGTATATGAGCATCAATTCCAACATTTTCCTGTTTTTCAATTTCCCTAAAGAATTCTAGGCAACCATCTTGAAAAATCAAGTGTTCAGCAGCCCATTTAATGTCATCCATATGCAATCCTTTCAATACACCAGAGTTATCCACTCTTAAATTTCCCATTTTTTCAAGATCCGATAACTGCTCGAGCGCTTCACACAGGCTTTCAAAATCAAATTTTGTGACTGCCCAATAAAAAGAAAAAAAAACCAATTTAGGATTTTATTATACTATTGAATACCAATTAACTGTAGAACATATATATACCTTTTTCACTAAGCATGATGTTGTCAATACACTTTTCATATTCTGCAACATACTGACCATGAAGACCGCTCCAGATATCCCGAAGATTATCCAGAGAGGTCACATCATCATTGGGTTCATCTCCATTCGACTTTACGGTTTTTGATGATTTAATAATTGCCACATCAGCAAGAAGTGCACCTGAATCAACAGCACTACATGTCATGTCAAAACCGCTACATATCAAAACATTGCTTTCATTACTTCCATGAGCCTGATACAAGGGAACAACAGTGTTTTGGATAATTGGTTGAGCCGAGAAAAAATCTACTTGAAGCTTCATTGCTTTGTGATAGATTGTTTCTACAAATTGAAGCTCTTCACCAGTCAAACATACGGTCAACTTATCTAAAAGTTCTTCAATTTGGAATGCAGAATCCTAAAATTGAAGGAAATATAACATAAGATAGAAGTTGTCTTGATTGACTAATGATAGAAGAATTTAGAGATGCCAATTTTGACCTATTCATTTGGATAGCATTTTCTTCAAACAGGTTAAATAGAAAACAGCTTAAAGGGGCCGGATTAAATGGGTCGAACATGTTGAAAACACCCATAGTCTACTTTTTTGTCATACAACTTCCTAATTCCACTCATTGGGTTCGAGTCATGGTAACAACCTCCTGGCAGAGATGCAAGGTAAGGATACGTACATCATTGTGAAAATAAAGTTTTTGTAGACATAATAATCTCATTATTTATTCATACAAAAGTTCAAAAAATTAACAAATGTGTTTGATGTGGGTTGTGTTTTATCTCAAACGGGTCGACAAAAGTTAGCTAAAAGGGGAGTGGATAAATCGGCCGACATGTTGAAAGACACCCAAAGACTGTTTTTAATTTGATAATTTATACAACTCCCTACTTCCTCTTATTTAAATATATAGATTATTTTGTGACAATATAATTCTTTAAACCACAATTAACTCACAATTATATATACAATAAAAAGTGTTTGCAGATCAACCCAATCCAACCCGTATTAAAAGTTGGAGTGTTTCAACTTGAACCTGTTTTGACTTCTCACCCAACCCGTCCGACCCACCCATCTTGCTACCTTCAACAAGTGATTGTTAGAGCAGTCAAACAAACCTCGAACTTTTTAGAAGCAAGACTATTGATCCACTTTCTGTACAAATGAATGTTTTCATCAGGTTCAAGAATTGCTTGTATCTCTTTACTTAAAAATGATTGAATCCTCATGGAGGGTGCCATGGCAGCAAGTGCATATGCAGAAAGCTTAGTTTTCTCAAATGGGGTTGCGAATTTCCCAGGGAATTTTTCTCTTACTGATTTTCCAGATGCCGTTGCCAGCAAGAAATCTGTGCATTTGATCATTGCGCGGTCTGAAATGTTCCCTGCTGGAAGTTCAAATCCCCATTCCTGTTCGATTTAAGTACTAATCAAACTTTCAAACTCAAATTTTTTATGTAGAGTTTAAATTAGATGCAAATCAAAAGTACGGGTGCTAAACGCGTAGTGTTTGTGGGTTGGCGGGTCTAACACGACACAAACCCGGAAATCATGTCAGACATATGAGCCAAAACTCAACATGAATAATCATTGGTTGACCCGATAAAGACCATTTAACCTGCTTTTTTTAGTTATTTTTTTCACATTATAATGACATGAAATTACAAATTTATACAACAATAAAAGGAAAATTGGAATTTAATAATACAAGTTTTAAGTGATTGGCGGATAATAATATGAGTTTCACATTTACACCACAATAATACGAATTAAACATGTTGGTGATTATGATGATACGCCGTTATTTTTTTATCGTTCGATTAGGGTTCGATTAGGATAATAATATGAGGTTTCTTCATTTTCTTTTTGTTTCTTTCTCTTATCTTTCGATTAGAGTTGATTCGAACCCTAATCGAAAGATAAAAAAAACTAACGGCGTATCATTATAATCACCAACATGTTTAATTCGAATTATTGTGATGCAAATGTGAAACTCATATTATTATCCGCCAATCACTTAAAACTTGTATTATAAACACAAATGTATATAAAAAAGAAAATTACACTTTAATTATAAACTCTTCTGTTAACTTCCTTTTTAAGTTCGGCAAAAAGTGAATTACAAATTTAAATATACATTTTTTAAGTTCGGCAAAAAGTGAATTACAAATTTAAATATACATTTAAACAAGTAAAAGTTAAATGGGTTAATAGGTATTCTGGATACAACCCGTTTATATTCGTACGCGAAATGGAAAAATTTTGGATTTTTTGTTTTTATGTGCGTTTTCTACCCCTAAAAAGTTTTTGGATTTTTTGGGTTTAACCCGAGACCAAGCTTAACCCGTTTATACTAAACCCAAACCCGACGATTAAAGATAGGAATTTGGGAGCCTACATGGACGATTGATCGAAACATTGCCATCTTCTTTAACACCCGTTTTCTGATCTTTCGAATTACAGTTTTATCATCATCATCATCTGAGAATTCTTCTGCCATCTCAAACCTAAAATCCCCAAATTTCAAAGCAATCAGATACACATACGAACAGCAACCATAAGATTAATAAATAAACAATTTCTACGAATAAATCAGCAACCAACTTACGCTTCAGCTGAAGCTTCAAGAAATCGAAGATCCTGAAAGATGCAGTGAAGAAAAGAACCAGAATCCAATTTCCCAGATGCTAATGATAGCATATACGGAGTATAAATTGCGAAGATCGATTCGTTTGTTGATTTGTTCCATAAACTTTGCGCGATCCCTCCTTCGTCTCTAATCGCTAAACCCCCCATTTTGTAGAAATTTTAGGGCAAAAATAAAACCTGATTATTTGAATGGATCAAATCACACTCCCATAAATACAACTGAGTTATCGGGGGACAAAATCAATCAAATTCAACCGTTCCCTCCTTTCAATCTCTAGTCTATAAACCCTAATTTCAAAGGTTAATTATAGCTTCAAAGAGTTGAAGGATTACTATACTATATAAAATATTAAAATTCCACATCAAATAACACCTTCCTTAAATACAAATCGACGATTAGAAGTTAGAACCACTTTATATTGAATTCAACCTCGTTGATTTGATTGGATTGCTTGCAAATCACGATCGGTTGAAGTTTTCATGGAGAGATTGTGACCTGCATTTATAATTTGGGGGCAAATGTAAATGTAAATTGATTGGGTCTCCGGAGACCAGCTAAAGGACGTTGATTTTGACGGGTAGGCGGGCGGGTCATGTTCCGACATGGGAGGCTCGTGAATTGAGAGAGTCGTTGTTAATGGGGTGAAATTAAAGTCAATGATTTTGACTTTTGAACCACGGAAGGGGTGACGAAGGAACCAGGTATTATTGCCGGCATGCGTACGATGTTATTGTTGGGCTTTTCTACACAGAAAAGCCCAAAGCCCTAAAGCCCAAATAGTTCATTATGGGCTCTGTTTGAGATCCAATTAACAGTCTAGACTCATGTGCCTCCTTTTTAACGGCCCATTAGCTATCAGAGCAGCTGAATTTGGAATTTAGGAATATTTTAACATTTTAGAAATCATTAACTTTAAGGAAAGAAAGTTACATTGCCTCAAATGCCATTGATTAAAGGAATTCATTCCAATTTAAATTTGTCCATAACCCAACTAAGCACAACTAAAAACTGAAAACTTTGCAATTCCAATTTCATTATATTCCACGAACCAAACGCCCCGTAAGTATGCTGGGTCTATATGAGATTTGACGTTAGGGTGGTGTAAGCCACCAGATGTAGATGTTAGTCAAAGATGTCATTGATGTCCACCTTAACTGGTCAACTTCTTAGGGGTTGAACAACATTTTATACGACATCTTTCTTACTGCTCTTTGGTGTATCTGAAAATCTAGGAACTCTCAAATGTTCAATATCGAAAAGATAAGGTTGCAGATGTTCTTGGTGTAGAGGCTAGATTATAAGGCTTGTAATATTAAACATGTTGGGCTGGGCTTAGAGGGTTTCATTAGAATCATAGGCTAGTTTGCTATTGTATTTAGGCTAGTTTATGATTGGCTTGGGTTTACTATTGGGTTTATGATCCACAAGGGGCCCAATAGTAAACCCATTGGGTACCTATATAAACCCTTATTTTTATGATCAATGTAAGCTTTGATATTAGAGATTACGATTTCTGCCTTCTTTGGTGTTTACGATTCGTGTTCATCAAGCTTCAAGATAGTAGTGTTATTCATTCAAGACTTCATCTTTTACTTAGATCTAGTCTATTCTTCTACTATTCTTCTTGAATCGATCTTATACGAGGATTCCGCACTCGTGTTTGATTAGATATCGTGTGTTTGGGAGATTTCCGGACCTACAATTGGTATCAGAGCCAAGAATCACAGATTCGAAGTTCTCACGGCATTGGATTCAAGCTTTTTTCAAAAAAAAATAAAAAAATAAAAAAATTGAAGAATTGAGTATTTGAAGATTTGAAGATTTGAAAATTTGAAGATTTGAAGATTTGAAGATTTGAAGATTTGAAGATTTGAAGATTTGAAGATTTGAAGATTTGAAGATTTGAAGATTTGAAGATTTGAAGATTTGAAGATTTGAAAATTTGAAGATTTGAAGATTTGAAGATTTGAAGGTTTATGATCAAGGCTTGAAGATTTGAAGGTTTATGATCAAGATTTGAAGGTTTAAGATCCAACACAATCATAAACTGAGTTTACTATCGGAGTTTACTATCGGTGTTTATGATTGAGATTCCGATTCTGAGTTTATGACTGAAGGTGATTACAATCGTAAACAGGGATTACGATCGTAAACATGGATTACGATCGTAAACAGGGTTGGTTTACGGCAAAAAGTCACTATTTCACACTTTCACGGCAACGGACGTAACTTTTGACTCGTTTGGAGTTAGAGGCTCAAATTTGAACACGACGTTCGTGACATCAAGCCCCAGAATTACCCCCGACTAACGTCCAGGGGAGCTCGTTTGGACCCACAAATTCCACTCCGAAGGCCTCCGTTTTTCAGTTTTAAGTTTTTGACACTATTCTTTGAATAGTACTTTCGCCGTTTTTGCCGTTTTTGCTGATTTTCCAAGATTTTCAGAAGTTGCATACCTAAAGAAAGAAAATGAGTTCAGTGGTTGAAGAAAAGAATATGGTTGAGGACAAGGATGCTTTCTTAGATGAAGTTGAAGAAACTAAGTTATGCCCGAATCCTACTTGTGCTCGATTAATTCCTGAACTTAGGCAAATCTGTAAAAAATTTCAGTCAGAACTGTTTGAGGTAAAATGCGAAAGGAGTTCATTCAAGGGTAGATGGCAAAAGAATGAAGAGAAGGTAAAAGCTCAGAAATTAGACATAGTAAAATATCGGAAACTTGCAACTGAGAACGCTTATCTGTATGACAACGTTAAGTTAGAAATAGCTGACCTTAGTAAGCAGATAGATGACCTTAAGCATAAAAACAATGAGTTGCAGGTTAAACTTGATATGAATCAAATGAGAAGCAAAAGAATGCTTGATGCTGGAAAGGAATTGTCACATGCTGTTGTGACTGGTCAAGTTGGGAAACACACACCTGGATTTGGGTCAGAAAAGACTGATAAGGCCTTGGCTGCAAACAACATTATTCATCCAGCAGTTCCGAGAGACATTATAGGAATACTTCTTAGTGAGGATCAAGTTGAACGAACCAAATCTGATTATAAAGAAGCTGCTCCTCCTATTGATAGTGTCTTGGTTGGAACTACACCAATGACTCAAGAAGAAATTGACAATGAGACAAAAATGACTTATGGTGAAGGGAGAGTAAAGGATATATCAGACAATGATGCTGAGTGCCAGAAATATGACAGGTGTCACAACTCTAAGTCTGATGAAGCTGGGATAGAGTTGAAACCATACCCTAAAATTGAAACCCCATGCTTCAAAGTAATTGACGAAGTCAAAAGGGAAAAGGTGATATTGACGACACGGCCTGAGGGGAAGATCTTTATGACATCTGGATCAATGTTTGATCAAGAACTATATGTAGGATATGAACTACCATCCTTCTCCTCCAAGTTCAAGGGAATAACTGATGGCATGATAAGTGAACCTAAAGTTGAGAGGCCAAAGATCACCATCAAGCATCCAAGTATGAAACCAACAGCTGGAGTGAAGAATGAAAAGCTCAAGGGAGTAGCTGTGTCTCCCATCTCTTCAGTTGGATCATGCAATTGCCGCTGTAATTGCAAGAATGATGCATCAACATCAGAAAATCTAGAGAGCACAAAGACGATGAGGACAGGTTCTACTCAGGCTTCCAGGAACCAGCAGAAAGTCAAATCTGGAGCTGCAGACAAGGCAACGAAGCAGACACAAGGCAAACCAGCTCCGTATCAGCCACCAAAGACGAATGGGTACACGTCTGACTTCTATCTAAAGAAGCAGACTTGCTTTAATTGTGGCTTCGCTGGTCATATTGCTAGAAACTGTCTTTATCGCCCCTATGAACCCTATTTTCCGAAAAGTCAAAGGGTTTCATCTCAGGAGTCTGTGAAGTCTAAGCCGATGATGGTGCAGAAACCTAAGGCAATGAAGACTGTTACTCCTAAGGTTAAACCCTCTGATCAACATTGGGGCGCTGCCAAAGCTGAAAGAAAATCTTTAAATCAAAAGAACAGCTTTCCAAGTTACCAAAATTTCCAAAAACAGGTGAAGAAACAGTTTTCAAAACAACCAAAGTCTGAAAAACCCAAGGTTACCCCTCCCAAGGTAACTAAAAATGTTTTGATAAATGATTCTAAAATGCAGAAGGTTGAAATACCTAAAGTCACAACTCAAAAGGTGACTAAAACAAAAACTGTTTTAAAAAATGATTCTAAAATGTAGAAGGTTGAAATACCTAAAGTCACAACTCAAAAGGTGACTAAAACAAAAACTGTTTTGAAAAGTGAATCTAAAACGAAGAAGATTGAAATACCTAAGGTCACAACTCCAAAGGTGACTAAAACAAATGTTAAATCACCTGGAACTTGGAAACCAAAAATCAAGGCAGTTCCATCCCAACTTCCTGATTTTTCAAAGGGGATGTTCTTACAAGAGGTATCTTTCATTGATTCCTCAGGTGTACCCAGAAAAACAATGGCCTGGGTACCAATGGCTAACTAATCTTTCACTCTGTGCAGGAACGATCGGGAACGGAGGCGTGTGACGTCATGGAGTCATAGTCATGGATATATTGAACGACCTCTATATGATTTAAACAAAAGGAAACGTCTTGATTTATACAAAATGTCTTACAAGATGCAGCGGAAAGTAGTGATAGTAAAACAATGATTGTAAAGTACAAAAGTTGAGTTTAAATAGTGTGACGATTTCCAAGTTGATGAAATGGGATGAAAACTCCAAAATGCGCTAAGTGTTGACTATGACACCAAACAACATGCAGGTCCTAATGATGAATGTCATTCCAAGCAAGCAGCAGTTAAATACCTGAGAATTCATGAGCTTAAAAAGTCAACATAAAGTTGGTGAGTTCACAGGTTTGATGATTCTACAAATGGTTTGTAAACAGTTTAAGGCATACAAAAACATGTAGTAAAAGAATCGTGTAAGTCAAGTTTTACACAGTTTAATGAAAAGCTAGTGCATGTCAGGTTTTGCACAGTTTGTTTGAAAGGCTTGTGCACATCAGGTTTGCACGGTTTAATGAATGGCTTGTGCATATCAATGTTTGCACGGTTTAATGAATGCCTTGTGCACATCACGGTTTGCACGGTACATTACTCGGCTTACAGATATTGTTGTTATGATCTCACATGAACCTTAAATTCGAACACTAACTTTTCCCACTCATGGCATTCTATCCCTGAATACCGAATGAACAGAATAACTGACGTGTACCCCTTGACAATGTACGGAGTCAGGATTGGAGCTACCAATCTGGGCAGGGGTGTCAACCCAAATAGATCTATTCACTAGTTATCGTTTCGTACCAGAACTAATCGAATTTAATTAATAGTGGGGTTTTGTTGTACAAACGTTTATAACGAAATGTACCCTTGTTTGGGATACGGAAAAGAACATGTAATCATACGTCTGTACAGTCAACCATAATGTCAAGTAAAAGTTTGTTTGTTTGTTTTCAGGAATGATCCCCCAAGATATTTAAAATAGTTTAAAAGACAAGGGGCATTGTATACAAGTCAAAAGATGTATAAAGTTTAATGTTTCATGAATTCTCCCCCATAGTTAAAAACAATAAAGGAAAAGGGGCCGTGAAACTCACCTGATCGAGACGAAATAAGGACAAGTATGCAAATCCGGAAACGATGTATGCAATTAACGTCCTAATAATAATAATAATAAGACAATGTATATATATAAGGCATTTGGTCATTGAGTAACAATAAAGTCACCCAAACGATACCGGTCAAGTCTTGATATAATATCCCGTTTGTATTTGTTTGGAAAGTCCGTTTGATAATATTTATTGATCAAATAAATATACGAAATCATTACTTATATTTATGTCAAAATAAATATAAAGGAAAGTTAAATAAATCAATTTAACTTAAAAGAAATCGACCAAGTTTTAAACAATGAAATAAATAATAAAGTCTATTATTATTTATAGGGTTATATGTCATGACTTAAGCCTTTTATAATTATTTGGCAAAATAATTATATAAATATTTTCAAGTGAAAATGTGTGACAAGGTTTATTGAAATAGTATAAGTTGGTTAAAAATAAATACAAGTCTTTGTATTTATACTTATACATTCATAAAAGATTTTATAGATTCATTTGACTAAAGTCAAAATCATGTTAAGTTAAGATGACCATCTTTTGATAAGTTGAAAGTATAAGTGTTAAAATAATTATATGTTCAATATAATTATTTGACGTTTAGAACGTCGAAAGCGTTTTACGTTACCACTTAAAAAGCGAACGTTTTTATTTAGAAATCGTCAATGGTTATTTTCCAAGTCAAAACGTTTGGTGTCGAAATGTTTAAATATTTTATAACTAAAATATTTATTTAAAGTTGTAGAAAACGAAGTTACCGGTTATGTTTAATAAATAGATTTTTATCGTACTTGGACTTTATATATTTTTAGGAAAATGTCAAGAATGATCTTTTAAGTTAGTTTCAAGTCTTAAAATGTATTTTGGTCGGTTTTGAAATAAGTCACTAGAATTGAGTTTTTCTCGTTGCGTATAAATCCGTTTTGATCCCGGTTTTCTCCCTACGCAACGTTTCTCTATTCCGGTCACTTTGGTTTATTTAAGACATCAAAAATATGTGTCGAAAACGTGTCGGGATCAGATCTGATCTGTGACAATTTTTAGCTTATTTTTATAAATAAAAGTCCCATTTTATCTTATAAAAATCATCAACTTGAAACTAGACTTATAGGAGTTGATCAAAGTTTATAAAAATACCTTTTTATAGTTAAACATTCATATGATAAAGTCCAAATAATTAGATATAAATGAGATGTCAAAAATGCATTTTTACTTGACTTAGTAAAAATATAAAATCTATTTTAAAGGCCTTGGTGAAATAAATTCACCAACACAATAAGGTCTTGAGTTTTGGTGACTAGTTTTATAAAATAAACATATTTTATAACAAGTTGACTTGATATTATTTAATAGAATCCAAGTCTTTTAAGGTTCAAAAATACAATTATTCCATGTCTTTAGGAATATTTGATTTATTAATTTATAAACAAGTCTTTGTTTATCAAAATTAATTTCATGGTTCTAGTTGGTCATCTAACTTGTTAAATGATTATGTTTTATATCTCCATGACTTATCAAGATTTCTACTAACACATAAGTGTTAGGATTAAGTCATGGGTTTGTTTATCACAAGTTAATGTTGTTAGATCATTTATTTAAGTCATGAGTTAGTTATAAATATAACAAATAAATAAATAATCAACTAGCATTAGCTAGGACCTTTATGTTCACCAAGGGAACAAATCTTACTAATACATGAAGTATTAGGACAAATCAACTAACACATTAGTGTTAGGACCAAGATAATTAAATAACAAGTAAATAAATTGCAAGAAATTAAATAACAAGTAATTAAATGCAAGATAAATATAAATGATCTAGGTTTTGATACACAATACTCCCAATTTTGGTTTCTTTAGTGTACAACCTCACATCTTGGCTTTCTTTAAGTCTTAAGACACCAAAATGTGTTAGATCAAGTCACTTGTATAATTAACCCAAGTGTTGGTTGTTTTAGAGGATTAGAGAAAGAAAGTTTTAAGTTTTTATATCAAGACTTGAGGTTGATTTGGGTGGTAGTTTAAGTATAGAATAATGTAGGAAAAGGGGTTAGATTTACTCACAAAAAGTAAGGTGGAATGGTGGTGGTTCACGACGGTGGTGTGGTGGTCCGGCGGTGGCTAGGTGGTGGTTCGGTGGTGGCTAGGTGGTGATTCGGTGGTGGCTAGGTGGTGACCGAAAATGGGAGGGAGAGAGTGGAGAGTGAGGGAGGTAGAAAATGTGGGGAGGTGCAAGGAAAAGTGAGGAGTGGAAGCCTCCATTTATAGTGGGATTAGGAGGGTAATGACCAAAGGATTGTGGCTTGGTCTTGAGGTTATTAGTGTAATGGAAGACAACTAATCAAGTAGGCTAATTAGGCATGTGGGTTTTATAAAAATATCTAGATTTTTATAAAGTGTAGGTGATTAAAAGAGATGGTGACTTTTTATAAAAATTCCATGGAGTTAGGAATTATTAAAAGACTAGTTTTTATAAAAAGTTTACATGAAACCACTAATTTTTATAAAGTTTTAGTTTTATAAAAATTACAAGGGTGGTGGACTTTTATAGAAAAAATTTGGTTAGGTTTAATCTATAAAAATTGGGCTTCAACTTGTTGGGCCGAAATATTTTAAAAATAATAAAACATTTGGGCCGAAACTGTGCCGAAGGTTAGGCCGGAGATGGGCCGGGTCGGACCGGGTAACCGGGCCGGTGGTTGGGCCGGAACCGGTTCACGGTTCGGTCACTGGGCCGGTTAATGGGCCGATGATCGGGTCGGGTTACGGGTTGGCGGGTTATGTCAAAACGCTCGTTGGGTTACGCCGAGTCATCGGTAAAATTTTCGGGTCGAACGGATAAGTTTTGAGACTGTTGGGCCTGACTGGGCCCAACGGGGTTACGGGTTCGAGGTTCGGTTGACGTTCGGGTTTTTCTGAGTGTAGTGGGTTGAGGAGTTCAAGTCTTGACAAAACTTTTAGTTTCATAAAAGTTTGCTTAAATTTTTGATGTGTCGAAAAGTCAGTTCGGACACCGGGTGAAGAATATATAAAAGTTACATTTTATATAGTTTTCTTGTTGTTAAAATTCCACTAAGTCATTAGTGGATTTTCTTGATTTTTGAATTGAATGAAAATCGTTGATACAAACTCGGGAATTAATCAGACAGTTATATATATATTCTAGTTAACAGGCAGTGATCAGATAATTAACAGATAAAGCACGTATTAATGGTAACGGTAAAAGTCAAAGTAACGGGTTTGACCTGGAAATTTTTACGGGTTGTCACATTCTCCCCCTGTTAAGAGAATTTCGTCCCGAAATTCAGACAATGTCGATTGATGGCACTGCATCGGCGGACAATTTAAGGGTGATTTTATCAAATCTGGTTATCGCTTAACCATGTGACATTCTGATCGTCGATAACAGTTTTCAATGATCTATCACGTCGGGAGTGCGATTCTGATTTGATGCTCGGATCATAGGATCCTGGATTGATATGATTCATGAAGTCGATAGATAAATCCAATAGTCTGATAAAAGAATAAGGTTTGACATACGGATGTACGAGGTTGAGAGTATGAAGGTTTCTGGACAAGTCATGATTACTCATGAATGGGCTCTACCAGGATTTTCATGTAGTTCAGATTACAATTATGTGTGCACCCACAATTGTGATTTGCCTTACATGATCAGCCTAAGCTTTGCTCATACTTGAGTTTTCGGTTTGTCGGAAAATGAAATGTGCCGGGGACTCCATTGGTCTTACGGAGTGGTTCAGGTCAATTAGCTTTCGATCAGATTCTTCCTTGAATCTCGAAAGTTCCATTGCAAACAAGGAGCTTTCATTCCTAGTTTACTAGACCTAATTATTGTCTTTCCAAGACAATACACGTTATAAGGTTTTGATCCTCCTTATAATTTCTAAAGGGTTCGCGTCATGCGACAGCATGGTCTCTCTAACGATCGCGTGCGTTTGTAAGTCCATTGCAGATCTGGGGTAACTTGCTCGCAATCCATAGGAGTGTACTTGAGACTAGTAGGTCGGTTCCTTCCAATATTACTCCGGAAAGTAGATGATACCTCCTTTCAAGACGTGTCGTCCAAAGGGTGCAGTCGGATGCTTGATGTCGTAGCTACTATTGTAAGAGATTTTGGCGGGGGACAAATGATTTTCCTAATCATTTTCAAAGTTAATACACAAGAGAATAATATATCTTTCGATGTTTGAAGCGTCCTGTTGCTTTAGCCATCATCCTAGGGATGGTAGGCAATACTCATACCCAAATGAGTTCTTAAAGCCTTCTATAATGATTGTCAGAACCTAGGAGTCGAACGACTATCTTGCTCAGAGGTGATTGGAAAATGGGGCGTCGTGTCGCTTGACAACCTTCTTCAGATAGATTCTGCTACGCCATTCCATTATCCGCAGGGATGTGCGGATTCTGTCAGTTGATTAACTATTATCCAAATAGTATCTTGGTTGTAACGAGTCTTGTGGACACCTTAAGATGAATTTCTTAGCGTTGAGCTCCCATTTTCATGGGTATCTAGGATTACATTAGTACCTCGGAGCCTTCCGGTTTCGGTCTTAATCCTTTGAGTACGTCAAGTGTTTACTAACACAGGTAGAGTTTCAGCCCCCCCTATTAGGCTGACAGTAACTCTTTCATAATACCGTGACACCTTGTCAGATATAGTATGGATGAGAAGCCTAGACTTGTGTGTCTTGTCCAAACCTAGTTCTTCATGCCTTTATCTTTAGGCACACCATAGTTTATTTGTGAAGTAGCGAGCTTCGTGGGATCTTTCCATAATTTGCTTCTCTATTCTTCGTGGGCATTCTTCCGTCAGATCCTTGTCCTTGAGGGCTTTAAGATGAGCGTTATATAGCCGATGAGGGGCTAGTGTGCAAGGTCATATCAAGCACTTGAACTTGACGTGGCTTAATCCTTTTCTTCCAATTCGGGCGTTGGCATCGATATTAGCCTCACTAGGGTGAGCAGTCTTATTTATCACTGTTGTCTCATGTTTAACTCTTCCCGTGAATCTTCAGTCGCCGAGAGGCATAGGCAATATAATTCCTTTGCTTATATCAGCACGCAACCTAAACTTTTATGTGACGTGTCGCACTATACTACCAAGTCCTCAGTTCCTTCAAGAAGGATAGGAGCGATGCGTTGCGAGGTTTCTATTTCGATAATTGGAAAAACGGCTTCAGGGTTTGTATCCTATTCGGAAATTCTTGTTTCTCTGAGTCGAAGCGGTCAGGGCTGGGCCATCTTCTTGAAATTCTCAACGAACCTTGATTTCAAAAATCGTCCTAAGAAATGTACCTTGCGAATCCAAAGGTTACATTTGGAGACTTTCGCGTACAATTCCTTCTTCCTATGCAGCTCCAGGATAAGTCTCGAGTGTTACCCGTGTTCTTCCTTTCTACGGGAGTAGATTAGGATATCGTTAATGAACAGGAGAACACATTTATCCATGAATGATTTGCACACATGGTCCATAAGTATTGAACACGGCAGGGGCATACGTCCAATCATAACGCGTCCTAAATGTCGTCTTGGCAACATCTTCAAGTAGTCTCCACTTTAACTTCTTCATAACAATATGAGTTAGAAATAACATGGCATCCTTCATGAGTGTATTTCCGGGCCTTCATGCCGGAAATAATATTTAGCTTGTTTTCGTCCTTTACACTTAGGGTCTTACCATAGCCAGTACTACCTTGAGTACCTTCTCAAGATGAATGATCCTTACGCGAGCTTTAGATGACTACTCCAATAATTAAGTCGAAACTTTCCAGTTTGACAGGGAGTAAGTTGACGCCGAACGAATTACCCAAACGCGCTAAAACTTTAAATAATCATGGCGGCTTAACTCAACTAGTTCTACGAAGTACTTAGTGTCTAGGATAGTAGGGGAGATTTTAGTTAGGGGACTAAAATCAATAGACACAAGTATTTTAGTTGTCCTAGTAGTGCGTAAATCATAAGCATGATGGTCGATTAGGGAGGCACGTACTCGTGACACGGTTGGGGTCTCGTCAGGTACTTCCTATGAAGAAAGTTCTACCTTTAGCTTCTTTAGCCTTCCTGGTTTTCGACCTTGGGACAATCTTTCCTTAGATGTGATGCAAGTCCATATGCGCGTAAATATTTGCCACTGCTTCGGACGTCCAATAATTCTCGTCATGGTGGTCGGGTGCTAGTCACTACAATTCAGAACTGGTGCAGCTTCTCTGTGTACAACTTCCTTGTTGTAGACTTGCCTTCCTGACGCATAGCTAGATGAGTCCGATCAGGTGTCAGATAATTAGCATTCTTGAGCGTCGTTGAGTTGGATGGCATTGATACGGTCCTGTGGGAGATTCTTCATAATTGCAATGGTGACTTCAAACGTCCAGGCAATTACTGCTTTCCGAGACAGTAGGCGGGGGTTGCTTAGTCATAGCAGCTTGTTGTTTTATGCGTAGGTGCGAGGAGAGTGGCTTTATTTCGCGAGTCCATTACGAAATCAAGCCTTGTGCTTGAGGTGCTGGTCCATCAACTTAGGCATGATCCTTCTCTTAGAAATGCTTCCTTTAAACGTCTTGACCTCTAAGTTATGAGGTCGGTTGTTGATACAGGTGCGGCAGTTGATGCTTCTCTAAATTTCGCGAATGCTGAGAGTATCCTTTCCGTTCTTTTGGCGGGGAGTTAAGCGTTCAATCCCGATGGTGGGCATTGGCCAGTTGCTGCCGCTAGCAGCGGTCTCAGCAAGAGTAAGAAAGAAAGAGAAAAGAGAGAAAGAGAGAGAGGGAGAGAGAAAGATCGCCACTCGATGCGGTATGAAGGCAGGCTTCCCAAGCGTGACGAAATGAGACATGTCCGGAGTCGTCCACGTACAGCAGGAATAGCTCCAGTAGACGCAACAACTTTTGGTAGTTGTATAACTAGCCATTCCTTGGCTCGTATGCGTCCTTTCGTTTGTTGATGCCATCGTCGGAGACTGGCGGTTACTGATGAGACGTTCGTGTCTCGGTGTGTTCGTACTCATCCTCGTGTGTCAGACAGAATAATAGGGGTAGACAAGGTTGTGACAAATTTCCAGTGTTATAGGGCAGTTTGTAAGCAAGTAAGCACGTATACAAGCAGGGTGAATGCAACATGAAATGCACACGCAAATGAGTCTAGTAGAGCAAGGTTATAGTCTAGGTCCTACTGATGCAACCTAGTTCGCTATAACCACGGCTCTGATACCAATCTGTCACACCCTGAACTTTCGGGAACGGAGGCGTGTGACGTCATGGAGTCATAGTCATGGATATATTGAACGACCTCTATATGATTTAAACAAAAGGAAACGTCTTGATTTATACAAAATGTCTTACAAGATGCAGCGGAAAGTAGTGATAGTAAAACAATGATTGTAAAGTACAAAAGTTGAGTTTAAATAGTGTGACGATTTCCAAGTTGATGAAATGGGATGAAAACTCCAAAATGCGCTAAGTGTTGACTATGACACCAAACAACATGCAGGTCCTAATGATGAATGTCATTCCAAGCAAGCAGCAGTTAAATACCTGAGAATTCATGAGCTTAAAAAGTCAACATAAAGTTGGTGAGTTCACAGGTTTGATGATTCTACAAATGGTTTGTAAACAGTTTAAGGCATACAAAAACATGTAGTAAAAGAATCGTGTAAGTCAAGTTTTACACAGTTTAATGAAAAGCTAGTGCATGTCAGGTTTTGCACAGTTTGTTTGAAAGGCTTGTGCACATCAGGTTTGCACGGTTTAATGAATGGCTTGTGCATATCAATGTTTGCACGGTTTAATGAATGCCTTGTGCACATCACGGTTTGCACGGTACATTACTCGGCTTACAGATATTGTTGTTATGATCTCACATGAACCTTAAATTCGAACACTAACTTTTCCCACTCATGGCATTCTATCCCTGAATACCGAATGAACAGAATAACTGACGTGTACCCCTTGACAATGTACGGAGTCAGGATTGGAGCTACCAATCTGGGCAGGGGTGTCAACCCAAATAGATCTATTCACTAGTTATCGTTTCGTACCAGAACTAATCGAATTTAATTAATAGTGGGGTTTTGTTGTACAAACGTTTATAACGAAATGTACCCTTGTTTGGGATACGGAAAAGAACATGTAATCATACGTCTGTACAGTCAACCATAATGTCAAGTAAAAGTTTGTTTGTTTGTTTTCAGGAATGATCCCCCAAGATATTTAAAATAGTTTAAAAGACAAGGGGCATTGTATACAAGTCAAAAGATGTATAAAGTTTAATGTTTCATGAATTCTCCCCCATAGTTAAAAACAATAAAGGAAAAGGGGCCGTGAAACTCACCTGATCGAGACGAAATAAGGACAAGTATGCAAATCCGGAAACGATGTATGCAATTAACGTCCTAATAATAATAATAATAAGACAATGTATATATATAAGGCATTTGGTCATTGAGTAACAATAAAGTCACCCAAACGATACCGGTCAAGTCTTGATATAATATCCCGTTTGTATTTGTTTGGAAAGTCCGTTTGATAATATTTATTGATCAAATAAATATACGAAATCATTACTTATATTTATGTCAAAATAAATATAAAGGAAAGTTAAATAAATCAATTTAACTTAAAAGAAATCGACCAAGTTTTAAACAATGAAATAAATAATAAAGTCTATTATTATTTATAGGGTTATATGTCATGACTTAAGCCTTTTATAATTATTTGGCAAAATAATTATATAAATATTTTCAAGTGAAAATGTGTGACAAGGTTTATTGAAATAGTATAAGTTGGTTAAAAATAAATACAAGTCTTTGTATTTATACTTATACATTCATAAAAGATTTTATAGATTCATTTGACTAAAGTCAAAATCATGTTAAGTTAAGATGACCATCTTTTGATAAGTTGAAAGTATAAGTGTTAAAATAATTATATGTTCAATATAATTATTTGACGTTTAGAACGTCGAAAGCGTTTTACGTTACCACTTAAAAAGCGAACGTTTTTATTTAGAAATCGTCAATGGTTATTTTCCAAGTCAAAACGTTTGGTGTCGAAATGTTTAAATATTTTATAACTAAAATATTTATTTAAAGTTGTAGAAAACGAAGTTACCGGTTATGTTTAATAAATAGATTTTTATCGTACTTGGACTTTATATATTTTTAGGAAAATGTCAAGAATGATCTTTTAAGTTAGTTTCAAGTCTTAAAATGTATTTTGGTCGGTTTTGAAATAAGTCACTAGAATTGAGTTTTTCTCGTTGCGTATAAATCCGTTTTGATCCCGGTTTTCTCCCTACGCAACGTTTCTCTATTCCGGTCACTTTGGTTTATTTAAGACATCAAAAATATGTGTCGAAAACGTGTCGGGATCAGATCTGATCTGTGACAATTTTTAGCTTATTTTTATAAATAAAAGTCCCATTTTATCTTATAAAAATCATCAACTTGAAACTAGACTTATAGGAGTTGATCAAAGTTTATAAAAATACCTTTTTATAGTTAAACATTCATATGATAAAGTCCAAATAATTAGATATAAATGAGATGTCAAAAATGCATTTTTACTTGACTTAGTAAAAATATAAAATCTATTTTAAAGGCCTTGGTGAAATAAATTCACCAACACAATAAGGTCTTGAGTTTTGGTGACTAGTTTTATAAAATAAACATATTTTATAACAAGTTGACTTGATATTATTTAATAGAATCCAAGTCTTTTAAGGTTCAAAAATACAATTATTCCATGTCTTTAGGAATATTTGATTTATTAATTTATAAACAAGTCTTTGTTTATCAAAATTAATTTCATGGTTCTAGTTGGTCATCTAACTTGTTAAATGATTATGTTTTATATCTCCATGACTTATCAAGATTTCTACTAACACATAAGTGTTAGGATTAAGTCATGGGTTTGTTTATCACAAGTTAATGTTGTTAGATCATTTATTTAAGTCATGAGTTAGTTATAAATATAACAAATAAATAAATAATCAACTAGCATTAGCTAGGACCTTTATGTTCACCAAGGGAACAAATCTTACTAATACATGAAGTATTAGGACAAATCAACTAACACATTAGTGTTAGGACCAAGATAATTAAATAACAAGTAAATAAATTGCAAGAAATTAAATAACAAGTAATTAAATGCAAGATAAATATAAATGATCTAGGTTTTGATACACAATACTCCCAATTTTGGTTTCTTTAGTGTACAACCTCACATCTTGGCTTTCTTTAAGTCTTAAGACACCAAAATGTGTTAGATCAAGTCACTTGTATAATTAACCCAAGTGTTGGTTGTTTTAGAGGATTAGAGAAAGAAAGTTTTAAGTTTTTATATCAAGACTTGAGGTTGATTTGGGTGGTAGTTTAAGTATAGAATAATGTAGGAAAAGGGGTTAGATTTACTCACAAAAAGTAAGGTGGAATGGTGGTGGTTCACGACGGTGGTGTGGTGGTCCGGCGGTGGCTAGGTGGTGGTTCGGTGGTGGCTAGGTGGTGATTCGGTGGTGGCTAGGTGGTGACCGAAAATGGGAGGGAGAGAGTGGAGAGTGAGGGATGTAGAAAATGTGGGGAGGTGCAAGGAAAAGTGAGGAGTGGAAGCCTCCATTTATAGTGGGATTAGGAGGGTAATGACCAAAGGATTGTGGCTTGGTCTTGAGGTTATTAGTGTAATGGAAGACAACTAATCAAGTAGGCTAATTAGGCATGTGGGTTTTATAAAAATATCTAGATTTTTATAAAGTGTAGGTGATTAAAAGAGATGGTGACTTTTTATAAAAATTCCATGGAGTTAGGAATTATTAAAAGACTAGTTTTTATAAAAAGTTTACATGAAACCACTAATTTTTATAAAGTTTTAGTTTTATAAAAATTACAAGGGTGGTGGACTTTTATAGAAAAAATTTGGTTAGGTTTAATCTATAAAAATTGGGCTTCAACTTGTTGGGCCGAAATATTTTAAAAATAATAAAACATTTGGGCCGAAACTGTGCCGAAGGTTAGGCCGGAGATGGGCCGGGTCGGACCGGGTAACCGGGCCGGTGGTTGGGCCGGAACCGGTTCACGGTTCGGTCACTGGGCCGGTTAATGGGCCGATGATCGGGTCGGGTTACGGGTTGGCGGGTTATGTCAAAACGCTCGTTGGGTTACGCCGAGTCATCGGTAAAATTTTCGGGTCGAACGGATAAGTTTTGAGACTGTTGGGCCTGACTGGGCCCAACGGGGTTACGGGTTCGAGGTTCGGTTGACGTTCGGGTTTTTCTGAGTGTAGTGGGTTGAGGAGTTCAAGTCTTGACAAAACTTTTAGTTTCATAAAAGTTTGCTTAAATTTTTGATGTGTCGAAAAGTCAGTTCGGACACCGGGTGAAGAATATATAAAAGTTACATTTTATATAGTTTTCTTGTTGTTAAAATTCCACTAAGTCATTAGTGGATTTTCTTGATTTTTGAATTGAATGAAAATCGTTGATACAAACTCGGGAATTAATCAGACAGTTATATATATATTCTAGTTAACAGGCAGTGATCAGATAATTAACAGATAAAGCACGTATTAATGGTAACGGTAAAAGTCAAAGTAACGGGTTTGACCTGGAAATTTTTACGGGTTGTCACAATTAAAGTTTCAATTAAGCTGTTGATTGATTACGTGTTTGACTTCAAATGCAACGAAGTGTGCATGTCATGAAACCCAATTTTCAAAAATTTTCAAAACAATACTTTGAAAGTTAGCTTGG
This sequence comes from Deinandra increscens subsp. villosa, assembly GCA_039602395.1. Taxonomy (NCBI): domain Eukaryota; kingdom Viridiplantae; phylum Streptophyta; class Magnoliopsida; order Asterales; family Asteraceae; genus Deinandra; species Deinandra increscens. The sequence goes on along the minus strand of JBCNJP010000014.1, from coordinate 399,183 downwards.
CCAGATATCTTCAAAATTTTGTGTTTTGTTCTTTTAAGTGTGTTTGTGTGTTTTTTTTATTTAAAAAAAAAATGAAAAATGATGTTCACAAGATTGTGACATTAAAAATCAAAAAGCAAGGGGAAGAAATGTAAAGATGAAGAAAAAGTTGACCCCTAAAAAATAGTGTGCTTTTCAATTTTTAATTGTTTGTGTCTTGTTTTGAGAAGTTTAGGGGAAGTAAAATGAATGTCCGGGTTGAAGATGGCTGACACGCATAAGGCAGAAGTGAAAGGCAAGCTCCACGGTGATATGCTCGGTAGGCTCGACCTAAACTTATGACCTCCAATGAAAGTGCAGTGAACTTAAAAGATATATATGTTTAGTTTCCCATCCCAGGTTGCATGGTTTAAAAGACTGAGTCCCAGCAAAAACGGGTTGAGAGTGGTAATTATACCTAGTATTCACTCTCTCACACGCCATGTCTCTGCTGTCATGACTACACCACATAATAAAAAGAAAAGAAAAAGAAATAAAAAAAAATGAAAAAGAAAAGAAAATGAAAAATAATCACTCAGTTGGTCTTCTTTGCGTGCTTAGCGGCCGACCTGATCATCAACTGATGGTTAATGAAAATAAGTGGTAGTTATAGCTGTGGTGCATGGTTCCTCAAGTTGGAGGTTTGTGAATCCTCAATAAACTCTGAGGTTGGGTAGGTTTTGCTGTGTACGCTTGGGTGTGGGGACAATTAAACATGACGGTAATAATGTACTATATTAAACATGACGCATTCGGTTGGGATTAAACGGGTTTGAGTTTAAAGCGGACAAACATACCGGCAATCACCTGGACTAGTTGAGTAACTGAAGCTGAAAAGGGTTCCTCAGTCAGATTCATACGGTTTGATCCCTTGTAAACTTTCTCATGTTTGGTTTGGTAAGTATTTGTTTAGTTTATATATTTCGTGTGTGAGTCGTTAAGTTCTTTTTGGTGTGTTTTCGTCTTGGCCAGGTTGATTTGAGAAGTCAAATTGTGTTTTTCATGGGTTTTAATGCATGACAATATGCCCCCGACAGATCTTGCCAAATTTTTAGGGGAAGGAGTATGGGATAATAAGTATTATCCGAAGGGAACTCGAGGATGGTACTTATTATCTAAAGGAAAAAACTTCCTCCGTCAGATCTTGACAAATTTTTAGGGGAAGGAGGGAGGATAATAAGTATTATCCGAAAAGACTTCCATAATACATAGTATCCGAAGGGAACTCGAGGATAATATGTATTATCTCAGGGGAAGTCCTTGGCTGAAGGGAAGTATTCAGCTAAGGGGAAGTCTTTAGAGGTCTTGGGTTCAGGGAAAGTTTTATAGAAAACCCGTAATCTATATTAGGGTTTTTGGTTAAAATAATATTAATTTGAATCAACTGAACAGATGATAATTACCTTCTAACCCAAAGACCAGTCATCAAATGTCTGGTGGAGTATATTTTTTTTTCAAATGTGTGTCAGACAGGTTGATGAGAGAAAGATGATGTTGCTGCTCAAAGTTAAAGAACCAGCCGGACAAGACTTCCATCTGAAAAGCAACTGTTCAGGGGAAGTTGTTGGTGTCTTTACAAGTTTCCAAAAGCTTCAAAAGAGCTTCAAAGAAGATGTTCACATGTTTAGGGGAAGCTGAAGTTTTCAAGTCGATCTTTGATGAAGAAAATGATGCAGAGAGCAGTCAGAGATCATGAAGTTTGAAGATCAACAATCAAGTTCTTTACAGTTAGAGGCTTTCAAAATTTTACCCTCTAATTTTTGGAGATTCAAAACAGTTACCGAAGATTTAGCAAGAACCAGTTCTTTCAACAGAAGCAAGTCAATGAGAATCCTCCTCTCATTAACTTGTTCATTTCAAGAAGTTCAAGCTGATGCTGATCAAGAGGAAGTCCCAAGTGCCCGTCATGAAACCCATTGAAGATTTCTGCGGAAAGAATCTTCATCAGCATCTATGCCAGCCACTCAAGAAGAAGAATTTCAAAGATCGAAGACATTTAATATCACAAGCCTAGGGGAAGATTGTAGAGGCTAGATTATAAGGCTTGTAATATTAAACATGTTGGGCTGGGCTTAGAGGGTTTCATTAGAATCATAGGCTAGTTTGCTATTGTATTTAGGCTAGTTTATGATTGGTTTGGGTTTACTATTGGGTTTATGATCCACAAGGGGCCTAATAGTAAACCCATTGGGTACCTATATAAACCCTTATGTTTATGATCAATGTAAGCTTTGATATTAGAGATTACGATTTCTGCCTTCTTTGGTGTTTACGATCCGTGTTCATCAAGCTTCAAGATAGTAGTGTTATTCATTCAAGACTTCATCTTTTACTTAGATCTAGTCTATTCTTCTACTATTCTTCTTGAATCGATCTTATACGAGGATTCCGCACTCGTGTTTGATTAGATATCGTGTGTTTGGGAGATTTCCGGACCTACACTTGGAGACGTAAAGATCATGTTGTTTTTATGAGTCAAAAATAGGGGGAAGGTTTGGAACGTTGATTGGGACTCTTGGTGTAAATTTATTTTTTATCTTCCAAGTGTAACTCTAGCTATCTTGCTAAGCTTTCTTAATAAAAATCTTGTTGTTCGTTCAAATAAAAAACTTATATTTAAATATTTTCTACTTAAACTCATCAAAGATGATGGTTAGTTCTAGAGGAAGAGGCCCTAGACAAACCTTAAGTCAAAGTTTCAAATGAGCCTATAACTACCAACAGAAAAAGGTTTTAAAAACGGGCTACCGTCTGGTTTTATGCACGTGCAGTAAGCGAATACCACATAAATCATCAACTCCACTCTTATTGGCGGGCGTGCTATAAGAAGAAAAATAATAAAGTTTCATGATATCTACAGGAACTTCAACAACGGTGAAATTGGATTGAATGATACGACATTTTGATGATAGCTCAAACAAGTTAAATTTCACTGAGAGTACGGATATTAAACATCTCTCGACTTGGCTAATGGTTGAAGATTATCCCAAGTGGTCAATAGTGTAATATGTTTTTCTCCATGATGGCTGACTATTTAGAAACTCGTGTTTTTTTATATGTTTTAGTTGCGATAATTTTATGTAGCTAAAATGGTTAAGGTTTATGGTAAAGGTTTAGGTGCTGTTTGTTTTTTAAGAGGTAAATTGTCTGCAGTCTGCGGACCATATCTGCAGACATCTGTAGCAGAAGAGGTGGACTAAACATCTGCCGTCTGTAAGAAGAAGAGTGTTTGTTTTTTAATTTCTGCAGACTGCTAAAATAAACAGAATTTTAAATAAATCATTTTTTAAACTTATAGATTATTACCATTTAATCATTTAAATAAAATTTCAAAAATATTTTATAAAAAATTGTTCAAACAATGTTTTTTAAACAACTATTTTTTTATTAAATAAATGTTTAAAAACGTTTTGTCTAATAATTGTTTAAAATATGTTTTTTGAAAATAACTTTTTAGAAATGTATTTAAAAACGAAATTTAAAAAAAAAACAAAAAAACATTTAAAAAAAACATTTTAAAAAAACGATTTTAAAAATAATTGTTTAAAATGTTTTTTTTTTTACTTTTTAAAAGGCGTTTTTTTTAAAAAATGGTTAAATAAGTTTTTAAAAGTTGTATAAAATATTAAAAACCTTTTAAAAAGTTTTTTTTTTTAAGAAAAAACTTAAAAAAACTATTTAAAATTTTTTTTAAATGAAAAAACAGTTTAAAAAGAAGGTTAGAAGATGTTAGAAGATGTCAGAAGTGGCTGGGTCATATCTGCACCAAGAAGAGCTTGCGCAGACATTTTTTAATGAAACATCTTCGGAGAAACAAACAGTCTGCAGACCTAAATGTCTGCGCGTGGTCTGCGCGGCGCAGACATAAGTGGACAGGAAGAGCTTTTGCAGAAAAACAAACACCACCTTAGTCTGCTTTTTCCCTAACTATTTTTTTGCTTTACTCGCGTACTTTTTTTATGTACACTTTTAATTTTTTCATTCTTTTTTATTTTAGCCTATTTAGTTCTTATAAGTTAGTTTTGGACATATTAATTATTATATGTAGGTTAACACATATTTAGTTTTGGTATGGTACGAGAACACCGTTACTGCGTTCCGGGTGGTTTTTTTTTTTTTTTTTTTGTGTGTATGTTTTAGTACAAGATTCCTATGAGCGCGCGTTGCGCGCGCTGCGCCTTTTGAAAAGCGCTCAAGTGTTGTTTGGCGTATTACACTAACGTTGATAGCTTGTCGATACATCAATTTGCGTTTATTTGTTACCATAATTTGGTAATCATATGATGAAAGTATATATTATTGGCCACCATACTCTTTTTCACGTGTGACTAAACAAACAACATGTTGTACTCCAATTCAAGACCATTTTTTTTACAAAAAACATTCAAAACAACTTATAATTTTAGAAACAAAAGAGAGTGATCAATCTGTTAATGTTCATGCACAATTAGGTAGCCAGCAGGAATGACCAGGTGTGTAAATGAACACCAATAGTGACAGCCAAAATGGTATAAATATAGAATTACAAAATAGCATGAATCAGAACCGGCAAACAAACACAAATAAGCAAATATTTCATAAGGCATCACTTATCTTTACATGTAAAAGCACACAAAGGCATCCATATTTTTATAGAAAACATTAATAAGTAAGCAAAATAGGAACTACATGCTCCTTTAATATAATATTCTTCACCATACATAAGCACATATATGCTTACCAAAAGGGTTAGGGTATTTTTCACCATACACAAGCACATATATGCTTACCAAAAGGCTGCTAATACATTCTTACTAAAACCTCCCTAGGCTTACCTAGTTTTATATTTACATATGAAGCTACATAACAGTTTATGCTTCTAGTATCACCAAAACAGCATAAGAGGCTTACCTAGTGAAGCTACCATCCTACCCTCCTTGTTCAAGCCTGTGCATTGCCTTTTGATTTCTTCTTACCAGCAGGGAAGCCACTGCCCGTGTCTATGGACCTTTTCGTGGAGCTTGATCCGTCCTGTTTCTGGATAGTGTCTTCTTCATCGATAGACTGCGCAGCGTCGTTGTGTTGGGCCTGTTTCTGTCGTGCAGCAGCGGTTTTCGCTGGTGTAACCGGCGCAAGCATGAGGCGCTTATCTAGCAATGCGTCAGCGCCCGCAGCTGCAGCTGTAAGCGGCTGCTGCAACAGTGTAGCACGCTCAACAGACGGTCCAACCACCAGAGGAATGCTGCCAAAGGAAGTCATTGCGAACATCGAATTATAGCGGCGCACATTTGGCAAGAAAGCCTTATCACCAAACAGCTCTTTAATCACACGCGGAGGGTTTATTGGATACCTCATGCGCACCTTCTTGGACCTACAACAGATGGTGTACTTAGGACGCTCCCCAACCAGGCTCTTGCAAGAACGCTCTGGGTACCAAAAGCGTGCAGAACAGAACTCACAGACCTGGTCACAGTACCCCAGGTCCTCGTAGCTATAAGATCTATGCACCGAATCCAAAGCACTTGACGAACTCCCCTCACCACTCTGTGATTGTTTTCGTTTACGCGAGGCCACCTTAGCAGGCATACTTATAAGTCTAAAATAAAGGTCTAATATGCAAGCAACCCTGGCCAACTAAATAAGCAGCTAAATCACGCACACACCTAAAGAGCACACCAAATGACCAACAACATATATACTAAATAATAAAAGCAATGAAAGCAACCTCAAATAAGCACATCAAAAGCAATAACCACAGGCACAACAGTAGGCACAATAGATTTCTAACAGACCAAACTAACACTAACAACACCAACCAAAACACAGTCAAACAGCACAGCAAAAAAAATGAGAGAAAAGGCCTTACGTATCGCAACAGGAGACACTCAGCCCACCAATTCTGCCACAAAAACAAATATAAACAAACCACATCAGCAAAGAAATTAACACATGTAGCATACCATTATTTACAATCATTGCACACAACCACACATAATGCATATTTATAACCAACCCATGTAAACCACTCAATTAGGCAAAAAAAAAAAAAAGGCCACCACTTTACAACACCTCTAATGAAAAGCATATGAAGCTCCAAACCAGCCCTGCTGTATAAAACCACAAACCAACCATATTGAGCACCGAGCATGAAGCTATGACGGTCTAACTGTCTATAAATCCTTTAGACTCAGATCGTTCATGACAAAAGTAAATACAAAACTGAAGGCATATGTATCAGGTTGCAATTATTGTTTTAAGCAGGTGCTGATGTGGATACAAAACAGTAAACACAGCAAACATGATAACATTTAAAGAGTTTCATAAACAAACAAAAAAAACAATCCTTGAGATATTTTTTTATGTTTTTTTATCAACTCTTTCTTATCGACTCTAGGGGCGATTTGGTTATAAAATAGCCATATGTTTTTAAAGAAGTTTAAAAAAGTATGCTTAGTGTCGGACTGCCGGTTTCATACCTTCAACTGTACAAATTCTGAATGGGAGAACCATATTATACCCAATGATAATCAACTCACACAAACAATTGTTCAATTCACTCTGAACTCATGAGCAAAATGCCATAATTATTGGCTATATGTTCTAATTTGACACTTCCCATACATAATTTTAGCTATATGTTTTAAAATGACAAAATGAATACAGAAGTAACCTTCTCAAGCATTTTGGGTCAATTAAAACCATATTAGCAAAGAAGCATAAACACAGCAAACCAAAAGTAAAATATATCTACAGACCCATTTAGACGTAATCATATAAACCACATATGCACTATTTTTTAAAAGGTTTGTATCGAAGAAAGTATTGAGAGATCTTTAAGATTAAATCCACAAACCAAAATAATAAGCTGCTAGAAGCAAAAGAAAGATGAGAAACCTTTTACAGTGAACCATTTACAACCATTTAAGTTGTAGTAGTTACAGAAATATACATCCCAAGGTATAAACTTTAAAAAACCCCTTTTTTTAAAAGATTTTGCTGACCAAATTTTGTTGCAATTGTTTCTTTTTTATAAGCATATCTCGAATATCAACATGTAACATGTGCTCTTTTGTATGAGAAACACTTACATAAAGTAATTAAAGACCAGAAAAATAGTATAAATGAGAGAACCACATCTTGGCATTTCATCAAACATGTTGTGGGCATAAAAACACACACCCTGGGAATTTTTTTCCCTGCTGCTGTACTCAGGAACCAACAACTCACATAAGTAAAAAACAGATGATGAACCATTACCTAATTCAGAGAAGGAAACTGAACCACAGCACAATCAGACCTGCAAACAAAGAACTCAATCAGTAAAACCAAAAAGAGTAAGAAAAAGGAGTCTGTGGTTCAATCGATAGGGAATACATAAAGAGAGCACTTACAGGCAGTAACAATGGAGAATTCTAAATAATGTGAAATGTAGCCTGCCTTATATTGACCATAAACCCATGCCCCCTTGCCTGTGAAGAACAGTGGCGTGATGGTGTAGCCTTGCTGCATTAATTACAAATCTTCCGTAGGATATGCAAACCAAGAAGCGATTGGTACGACAACTTTGAAATCGTGAAGGTATAAGTGCTGTAGCAACGTGGAGTTGATGAATCTGTGAGGATACTGTCAAACGACAACCAGCCTCGTTGATTTCGTGTACGAACTTATACTGTTAGAGCGAGTGGTGGTTGAAGACATCAACGTATGTCCGCTGTGTGTGTGCCCACGTGGAAAGGCACACGAGACTTGGCCGGTGAACCAAGAAAAGGGACGAAAAAGACGCACGTTGTACCAAGAGGCTTCAAGCTTGTACATTCACATGCTATAGGGGGTGTACATGCCGCTTTAAAACTTGTAATTCAGACTTCCTAATGTTTTATAAGGGAATTGGTTTCTTAGAAAATAGACCGTGATATATGTTTTAATTGTTATTTGTCTTCGGTAGGTGCACTCACGTAGTGCGCGAATAGTAATTCTACCCGTGAACTACAAAAGGTAAAATCAAGTTGCTAGTAAAATTATTTGCCACTGCCATACGAGTTGTATATAAACCTGGTGAAACAGACAAGTCAAATCAGGTTTTAACAAAATAGGTTTTGGGTCGAACCGAGTTGTTCATAGAAAAATTATCATTTTAGTTCGTGTTAATATGGCCTTGACCAAAACGGAGTCGACTTAGAGTGATTTTAGAAAGAAAAAAAAAAACGTGTTGATGGAGCTCTGGCCTCAAAGTGTAAATTGGAAGTGCACTAGCCCTTTCGTTGTTTACCTGATTAAAACAACCACAAAATTAAAAAGCACTTGCAATTATTGTACTACTCTTTAAACTGTCCATGACTATCTACCGTATATTAAACCCTAAAACAATTGTAAACTTTTAATGAATAGTAACTTTTAAATGAATAGTTCCTGCAATGTACTCCCAACCAAGCGTCATGTACAAGTTATTTATGCAACCAACAAAGTCATGGTCATATTACCTCCATCTAAGCACATTGTACAAGCACTTATAGCATTAGGTCAGTTTTCTTTTGAATCAATTGACCCACCGTTAATTGCCGTTGGCTTATTACATGGCTTCCTACCCTCCTCATTTCCTGGTCCTACAAGAAACCTGTTTCCCACGTACACGTCCCTTCTTCCATACCTGCTTCGATTAGGCGACACCCTTCACCTTGCTCTGCTTATCTACCTAATCACGCAAAAAGCCATGAGTGTACCTTCCTTACTGTGCTCCGTGTTGCTGTTCCACGACTGCCTTTTTATACTTCTCTCCCAATGCAATTACCTCTACGCAGCATCACCTACTCTGCACTATCAATTGAGAGGTTTGTATCTAATCTTTTGCAGTTTTCTTTCCCAAATTTGGTCCGTTTTTCTTCTTCAATCCGCACCCTGTTCTTCTTTTATATGTGTTTTGTTTATTTCGGTATATTGTTTTGTTTACTCTTTCACTTTGGACGCATATTAGTTGTTTGTTGAAATGCTTGGTTTTCAATGTAAAGATGGAATGGGATTTGCTGGTCTAAAATGTATTCCTGGTTGGTAGAGGCTCTAATATACTTTACTTTTGGTTTTCGTTGACTTAGTTATGGTTTGGATCCTTCATTTTTACATGTTTATTTGTAACAGTTTCATTTGATTTTCTCTCAAGTTTTTAGTTGTAACAGCCAGTTAAAAATTAGTTTTTCCAAACAAAAATGCCTTTTTGGGAACAAATAATGACCTACCCTAGTTCTAAGAAGCAAGTAAAAAGGAGTTCTTTTCAATGAAAAAGACCTGTTTTGGAAGAAAGAATGACTTCATCATGGTTTCATTGTCATCTTTGTCTGTTTTTAGATGTTGGCCTGAATTTTTGTTGTGTGGTTGTTATGGTTCTTATAGTTGTTTGTCTATATGCTTTTGCTTCTTGGAATATTCCTTTCTTCTTAGTTTTTTGTTTCAATTTTGATTCTGTGATTGTTATGAGTTTTTCCTCTCTAACTCTCGCCTCTTTGAAGTTGCAACTTTTAGTTGTATGAGGAAACTAAAAAGCTGTTGTTTTGAAAGAAAAGGTCCTGTTTTGAAACAAATGACCTGCTCAGGAAACCTAAACACATATTCTTATAATCGCCTTATTATTTCTGCTATAAAAAAAGGGCTGGCTTTAGGTGGTTATATGCTGGTCTACATACATTTACTTCCTTTTAATGTGTTTTTTCCTATTTTGTCAGGACTACTGGTTTGAGCCTGTTATGGTGAAGGTCATGCATGCTTTTGAGTTTTAAACTTGAAAACCAAATATTACTTTGTATACTTGCAAATAAAAACATACCTTAAGGTTAGTTAAATTGTTATCTTTTATTTTTGTTCCTCAATTTCAAGTTTGATGACAAGAATAAGAAATTTAGCATAGTGTGTCATGTTAGTTTGTTTAAACCAAATTGAACATCAGCTTAGAATTATCATGTTTATTCTTATTTCTCAATATGGTATTTAAGCATAGTACACAACATAGACAAAAATTTATAAAAATGTCATAAGGTCAATCTGATGTTTACTTATAACAATTACGCAGGTTCTATTTTCACATTGGTGATATGTTAGAAGGGTTTAATTTTGTGTAAGAAGGTCATAAGGTCAATCTGATATGTTTACTTCCAAAATGCGAACTTGGGTTTTTTGCTTGGTTTGTGTTAGAAGGGCTTAATCGAATTAATGTGATCAATTTTTCTAATGATGGTAAGTTGTTGTCTGCTCAGAATTAGTTTTCAAGTGTGTGCTGCAGCGTACAGGTTTATCTTGCTTTTATTGTCTAAACATTTTTCTTGAAGTTTTTGGTTATAGAGTCAAATGATTGGTCCAAACTTATAAAAAAGGTTTCAGTCATATGGAAGCGATAAATAAAAATCATTCACGAAACGTTAACATCACAACCTTAAAATGTAAAACAGGAAGTGGATGTTGTTTCATTCTTAGATAGACGTTTCTTTGTTTTCCTTTTTCAGAGTTCATTGCTGATTTCGTATTCTGTTGCTGAAGGGAAGGAGGCTGCTATGTAAGTTTCTATTTTCGCTGACATATAGTTAGGTGTTTTCTATCTCACTCTTACCTGTTTAATGGCTTTTACATATTTAGAGCTTAGTTTGTTGGTAAAGGAGGCTGCTATGTAGGATTATGTTTTATTTGCCTCTTCTTTGACATTTTCACAATATTGCCTTTCTATCATGTGTTCTATGTCTGTTTTTTCTTTTTTGCCTCTTTGGTGTGTTTTATATATTTAAACCTTTCCTACGCTGCTGTGTTATTTGGGTCTTTATGTTTGTACCTGCGATTTAAACAACTTCATTTGCGACCTGCTGGCGTACATATAATCCATGCACTGTATTTTTTTGTGGGAAGATGGGGAAAAAAGATAGCAGCTACAAAAATAGAGTAACTACTCCTATTTTGAATATGTACTAAGTAGCATCACTTATATTGAACATGTAATAGCCTCTTTTGAGCATGTAGCTTAACTATAACCAAGGCTTTTGTAAGGTTCTTCTAGAGCATAGTAAGAACCGTTGAAGTTCCTTAATATATATGAAATATATCAATCGTCTTGAAATGAACTTCACTTTTCTTTTTTAAAATTGTTGAGATATATTAAATTATAGTCTGGTGGCCCCTGTGAAATACAAGGACAGTTTGACTTTACAGGGTCAGACCTCACACAATATCAAACACAACCTTTTAGACCTTATACAAAACCATATAGTATGAGTAGTATGTGATGTTGATTCAAATGTTCCAGCTAAATATGTGAGCAAATAACATATCCATTTGATTTTAAAAGGATTAGGACTAAAGACTGATTTAATAGGTAAACTGCTAGGGATTTAATAGGTTGTTGCTCAACAAGGTTAACAAAAAATTAAGACTGGTAGCTTTCAACTGGTGCAACTTTCAATAATTTAGGCTTAACAAAGGTAATCACAAATTCACTTTGTTGTTATTAGATTATCGGAAGCATTTTAATTTCATAGGATTTTAACACATAAACTTGGGTTGCAGTGCTCCTCATGCCCTTTTGGCAATTTGGAAAGTTGATCCAGTGCATCCATATTTGGCATTTAAATGTGAAATATTTATCCTTTGAACAATGCTGGTTACTTGGTTTATATTTATGCTTATGACGGTGGATAGGATAATGTGAAGATGAAGATAAAGATCACGTATCAGATTAAGCTACGGACAATTTGACTTTTCACGAGTCAAACAGATGCAAATGACCCGTTACGCTTCATCAAAACATCATCAAAGTGTCCCATACGTAATGTGTGTTCTCTGTTCCATATTTCTCATGTCTTCATGTACGGCTTAATTGGGTGATGCTAGGATCGAGTCGCATCTGATGCTATAGTGGAGTTAAATGATTATAAGCCCTTGCCTATAAACAGTTTGACTTTTTTCAAGTCAAACACAGGCAAATTACCATACACAATATGCATTTAGTCTTTCAAATTTGTCATGCTCATGACCAGCCTCTAAAATGCTCCCAACTTGGTAGCATTCTGGTTAGATGAATTGGAATTACAAATGGTTTCTTTCTTTATTAACTTAAAAAAAAACAACTTGGCCATAATCAGTTTGACTTTTTGTAGGTCAAACAGAATCATTCATCAAAACAATATGAACTACTTGGCCTCTCAAATGTTTGGCCCAACACCTTTAACCCGGTTTTGAATTGGTAAGTCAACATGGATGCAATGAATGTGGAGTTTCAACTTCAGTAACGATCGAAAAAAAAATTCAACACCGCAAGCGCGCAACGCGCGCATCCCGCCAACTAGTTAAAGTACAATAGGACATCTAAGTTGGGTGCTCTTTTAGACTTCACCTTCCTTTTTTTATCCCAAATGTTGGGAAATTTTTGGACATTGAGCACGTGATCAAGATTCTTTCTTTACCCCCCTTTACATACCTAGTGTCTTATTTCTATCAAAACGAAACGCAAATCTAAATCTTACAAAGTGAATAATAGATGAATTTTAAAAATGTATATTAGTCGTTCAAAAACAGTATATAGTGTTTGTTTGCTTATAGCACTTCTAAAAACAAGAAAAATGGAAACAATTTTGCTTCTTACATCATAAACAAAACAACCATACCTACATTGGACTTGATCAACTCCTCTTTTTACTTGATCATCTTTCTTGCATCTCCTAATTTGAGTTACCATCATCCGGTTTTTGTTTAGCGAAAAACGGGTCCCATTCGTGAACCCCGATATACTCGCCTTCTTCTAATAACGCGTATTTCCAACTAAGTTCTTCAATAAAATCATCATCCGTACGCCCGTCAATCATATCCTGTCTCAACTTTGTCACCTTGCTGATAATCGCGTCCACGGATACATCAAACGCATCTTTCGTAGTCTCCAATTTGGATCGAGGATCTGCATAGATCAATCTCGGGATCAAATTTATCACCTCCTCCCTCATCTTGTTAATCTTGTCAGGATCGATCTGACTAAGACGCTGTTCGATGCTTATATTCCTACGAATATCCGCCTCCGGGATGAAAACCGAGTATTTCATATAATCTTTCGGTAAATGCCAAGTGTATTGCGTGTAGAACGAGCCCGGGTGAAAGAACACGGGGATACACCCCGCCAAGATCGAATCAAAAGCCGATCTTCGCGTATACGAATCTCCTTGTGGTTGTAAGCAAAAAACCGAACTCTGAAACATCTTCACAACATTACTCGGCGAATGACACTTACTTTCGTCGGCCCCGCATTCCAAAAGCTTCCCGACACGCGAATCCCTGCACTGATCAATCAGTCGACTCCTGATCGATTTAGGGCTCCCCGGGCGTGGAGCACCCGCGAAACAAAACAGATGTTTCCTCTCCATTTTCATCATCCGATCTTGCCAGTCCGAAACTTCCGAGTCTTTCGACGGATGGAAGTAAGTCGGATACGGAATTGCGAAATCGTTCGAATTCCACGGGCTCGATTCGATGAGAAGAACCGACATGTTTCTCGCAGCCGGCAAGAACAAGAACTTGTTCCCCCAATCGGTTTCTTCATCGGTTAATCGTCGAAAATCCCAAGTGATCCTCCCTCCAACAAGAAAATGATCTTTCCCATTCATGATCTTCCACTCATCTCTCTTCTGCAACCAATCCACAAGATCAAGAGAAGCAGCATCTCTCACAGAAACATTATACCCCCAAAGGTACCTCGCAGCATCAAATCCCGCGTAAAACGGGACGAAAAACGCGGCAGCCATCGACGAATCGTTCGTCAGGCATTCGTACTGTTTCATTCGGTTGTAGAAGATCACATCAACCGTAAACTGATTCGTGGCGTACCATCCGTCATCCGAAAACACGTTTTCGGTGTTGTTCAACGGAGGCCCGAGCCCGCAATTCGTCGTGAACTTACACATATCGAACCACTTGTTAATACTCCCACAATCTTTTATCATATCTTCGTTGAATCGTGGCGGAAGATCATGAACGTAAACGTACTTCCCGCCACAAGGATCGGTTTTATTGTCTGCAGTTCTCATTGCGTTCATAAACGGGAAAACCCTAGGGCGATCGAAGGGTTCGAAGCTATCATTTTTCACGTTTTCAGATTGGGGAACAAGTGAAACCGATGGTTCTGGATTCTGTTGGTCGTGATTAACGTCGTGATTAACAACAGTTTCGGATTCGGAAACCCTAGATTGATTTGAATTGGGGCTAATTTGCAGATTAGTGGTCCAGAAATTTGTACCTTCGAAGCCTTGGAAATGGAAGAAGATCAAGCAGATCCAGAAGAGAGAGAAGACTAATCCAACTGTATAAATACGAGTCTGTTGAAACACGTAACTGCCTTTCTCCATCGATGGCGATTGGTGAATCGTGAGTCGTTATAACTCAAATAAACAAGTAATTGATACGCATTTCGTGGTGAATGTACGTGAAATCGATCGATTACATACAAAAGAAGTATGATTCGATCGATTGATGCTGCGAATTCGATCGTAGAGTGAGGGAGATATGAAGCAGAGATGATGTGTCGTTATGTGGATTGTAGGAGATGAAGCGTAAGTTAGCGTGATAGGTGCATTGTATCAATGTACTTGGTTGTTTTATATATGAATTCGTCGGTGGCCTGTAGTTGTTTGCCACGTGTTGAAATATGGCGCGATCCTCTCCGGGGATTAGTCCAAGTTTCCAACTTGGTGTTGTGGTCAAATTAATGCTCCCTAATAATCCGCCATAAAAGTTATATATATTGTTTAGAAGTGTTGGGTTATAGAAGGGAAAGATCTATAGAAAATTAAAAAATTAATTTTTTTCTCTATAATTTTTTTATATATAAATAATTTTTAAAAAGAAATTTTATCAAAAAGTCTATAATTTTGTTAGTTTTATTTATGTGGAAAAAAATTTAAAAATATAAAAAGTTTAGTGATTTTTTTTTAAATCACTAAACTTTTTATATTAAATTTTTTTTTTCTATAAATAAAGCTAATAAAATTATAGACTTTTTGGTGAATTTTTTTTTAAAACTATTTATATATGAAGAAGTTATAAAAAAAATAGTTTTTTAATTTTCTAGATAATTATTAGTTTTCTGTAGATTTTTTTCCTTGTTTAGAAGGAAAGAATGACAAATCTTTACCCAAAAAAAGGAAAGAAAGAAAAATGTAAAATATGGCATATTATTCGATTATAAAGATAAATTATTTTACTTTTTATTCGTGTTATCTTTCTTTACGGTTTATTTTATTTTCAGAGTAATATAATCACTATTATGTGAGGATACGTCAAAATACATTCAATACCTTTCTTTTCAAGCTGCTAAATCATTATATTTAGGAGATTTAGCTCCATATTTTTTTGGAGTTTTTTTTTTCTTGTCAAACGTTAAAAAGGTGTTGTTAGAAAAATATTTATTAAAATAATAATTTTAAAATTATTTATTAAATGGGTTAAAACTAACTTATTATCTTATTTTTTAAATTACAAAAACTCCAAAAAAACTAAGATATTAACAATCCTTTCTGTTTCTCACCTCGAGTGGGGCTCATAAGTGTATCTTCTTTTAAAGTCCAATCAGAGCCTTATTATCTTTTGATTTCGCTGGATCTATTATCTTTTGATTTCGCTGGATCTATTGCCTCAATTACACTACTTTAGCTCAAGTATCAAATGGGCAATTCTTTTCACAGATTCTGATTAGCCACTCACGTTTGGTAATTATGGCTTCGTTCGTATAGATCATAATATTGATAAACAAAATAAAGATATGTGTAAAGTTCTGTTGTTTTCTTGAGATATGCTTGAAGTTTGAGAAATGAAGCGGAGATGATGTGTCGTTATGGTGGGGGAAAGGATTGTACACGTAAGTTAGCACGTATCACTAAACTTTTTATTTTTAAATTTTTTTTTTCCTATAAATAAAACTAATAAAATTATAGACTTTTTGATGTATTTTTTTTTAAACTATTTATATATGAAGAAGTTATAAAAAAAATTAGTTTTTTTATTTTCTAGATAATTATTAGTTTTCTGTAAATTTTTTCACTTTTAGAAGAAAAGAATGACAAATCTTTACCCAAAAAAAGGGAAAGAAAGACAAATGTAAAATATGGCATATTATTCGATTATAAAGATAAATTATTTTACTTTTTATTCGTGTTATCTTTCTTTACGGTTTATTTTATTTTCAGAGTAATATAATCACTATTATGTGAGGATACGTCAAAATACATTCAATACCTTTCTTTTCAAGCTGCTAAATCATTATATTTAGGAGATTTAGATCCATATTTTTTCGAGTTTTTTTTCTTGCCAACGGTTAAAAAGTGTTGGTGGAAAAATATTTATTAAAATAATAATTTTAAAATTATTTAAATGAGTTAAAACTAACTTATTATCTTATTTTTTAAAATATAAATTAAAAATTCTTTTTTTTTCAAACAGTAAATTTGGATTACTGACGTGCCAATTGCACCACCCGATCATTTTTATTCCGGAAACTCACCATAGTTGAGAAAACCTCATGCCTTAATCTGAAATCCATATTTTTTTTTTATCACGGGTAAGGTTTAAACCCAAAACTCTCATTTTTAATGTATAAGAAAACTTACAATCGACCGCAACCATCAATGGTTTTGCCTTACGGTTCAGATTTTGATTTTTTTTTCTTTTGTTCAATTAAATATGACGATTTTCAGAAGTTCTTTTTTGTTGTTCCATTTAACATTTTGTTCAACCATGTGCCTTCAGTTTCCCCCCTACTTCATGTGCCTTCAATTTTCGCATTTAACCAAACTTTAATACACATTTAATATCACAATTCCTTGTGTTGTTACTTTTTAATTTTTATTGAATTTAAATAATATCAAGTTTAATTAATTGGCTAACGAACCCAACTTTTAACATATTTTTCTATAACAATCCATCACTAACAAAAAGTTAACATCGTTAATTTATTGATAACGTGACATCCTACGTGTCAATTTTTTAAATTTTTTTTAATCTCCTTTTCCATGTAGGATCTTAAAATCTTTTTCTTTATTCCTCACAAAAACCCATCAGCCCTTAAACCATCAGATATCATCATCGACATTTTCATTCAATTGAAAAAATTAGCTTATCGTGTTAGGAGTCAAAATCAAATTCAAAAGTGCAACTCAATAATGAAAGAAATTGAGAAGATAAACCCACAAGTTTGTGATCAGTGACTCGAGACACATCCGCTTGATAAATGGACACTGATTGTGGAAAGAGATACGGATTGCTAACTAAAAATTTATCATAAAAAATCAAACCTCACCATTTTGATAAAAGTAAAAAAGCAAAAAACAAATTATAATAGATTAGTTAAAAGTGAAAATAGTAAAGAGAACCGATTTTGACACTTATTTTCTCCACCATTTAGAAAAAAAAAATATCCATATTTTTGTTGAAATTCATCATTTTAACACAATGATTTGCAAAATAAGTGTTAGCTTTTATTTAGACTCAATGATTTCACAAATACTCCAAAAAGTATTTCGGTTTATTGATTACTTTAAAGGGAACCGAAATAAGATCCATACATATCGGGGTGACATTGAGATCCGAGTCCCGATTCCTGAACTCGCACACCGACAATCCTTTGTTACGAGACACATGTGCGCTTGCTTCTTGAAAACAAATCTTCAAATACGAGACACATATAGAGACCAAATGTCACAACTACAATAAGAAAAACCTAAGAAAAAGTCCACATTTTTGGCCAAAACTACAAGAGAATTGCATGCTACTTCAACAAAACAATGAACAAACCATAAAACAAGCAATCATATCTACCTGCATATATAGAATTTGATCAAATTTGATGTTCTAGCTTCTTGATCAAACAATCTGCACTACCATTATCCGGTTTCGGTTTCGGGAAATACGAGTTCCATTCGCAAGCGCCTTCATCGTCACCTTGTTCCAGTAACGCGTATTTCCAACTATATTCTTCGACTAGATCGTCACCCGTTCGCCCATCGACCATATCTTGTCGCAACCTAGTCACCTTTCGGATAACCGCTTTCAAAGATACATCAAATGCATCTTCTAAAGTCTCCAATTTGGAATCAGGATCAGCATAAATCAATCTAGGAATCAAACTGATCACCTCCTCCCTCATCCTCTTGACTGTTTCGGGATCGATTCGATTGAGTCGCTGTTCGATACTTACATTCTGACGAATATCATCGTTCGGAATGAAAACCGAGTATTTCGTGTAGTTTTTCGGGAGGTGCCAGGTGTATTGCGTGTAAAACGAAGCCGGGTGAAAGAACACCGGGATGCAGCCCGCCAAGATCGAATCGAAAGCCGATCTTCGCGTGTACGAATCGCCTTCCGGTTGTAGGCAAAAAACCGAGCTTTGAAACATGTTCATTACGTTACTCGGCGAGTGACACTTACTTTCGTCGACCCCGCATTCCAAAAGCTTCCCAACGCTAGAACTCGCGCACTGACCGATCAAAAGATTCCTAATCGAGTTCGGGTCGTTTGGGCGTGGGGCCCCCGCGAAGCAAAACAGCCATTTCCGCTCGGTTTTCGCCATCCGGTCTTGCCACGCGAAAACCTCCGAATCTTTCGACGGGTGGAAGTACGTCGGATACGGGATCGCGAAATCGTTCGAGTTCCACGGGCTCGATTCGACGAGAAGAAACGACATGTTTCGGGCAGCCGGTAAGGACAAGAACTTGTTGCCCCAATCGGAATCGGAATCGGTTTTTCGTCTGTAATCCCAAGTAGGTCTACCTCCAACAAGAAAATGATCTTTCCCATTCATCATCTTCCATTCATCTCTTTTCTGCAACCAATTAACAAGCTCAAAAGAAGCGGCATCTCTAATCGAAACGTTAAACCCTCCAATATACCTTGCGAAATCAAACCCTACGAAAAAGGGGACGAAAATGGCGGCGGAAATGGACGAATCGTTCGTCAGGCATTCGTACCTTTTCATTCGATTGGAGAAGATGACTTCGAGATTGAAGTGATTCGTGGCGTACCATCCGTGATCTGAAAACACACCTTCGGTGTTCTTCAATGGAGGTCCGAATCCGCCGTTCATGGTGAATTTACACATAGCTAACCATTTCTGATTCCTCGCACATTCCTTCACCATATCTTCGTTGAATCGTGACGGAAGATCGTAAACGTAGACATACCTTCCGCCGCATGGATCGCTCGTATTGTCAACGGTTTTCATCGCCTTCAAAAAGGGGAAGAAATTAGGGTTTTCGGATCGTGAAGTTGCACGGTTAATAACAGGTATGGATTCCGGAACCCTAGATTCGTTTAAACTGGAATTCGTTTGCAGACTGTTGCTCCAGAAGATTGTATCTTCGAAAACTCCATTATTGTTGAAGTACAATAAGCATAACCATAAGAAAGCACAAATTAAACCTGCTGCACATAGATGAGATTGCTTGAAAACATATCTCCTCTTATCCATCTTCGATGAACGGTCGATGAAGGACGAGTAAATCAAATTAAGCAATCACTCAAAAAGTCAATATTAATGTGAAATTGGATGGATTGAAGTTGCAAAATCAAGTGAATATGGTTCGAACTTGACTGAATTGAATAGTTGGAGGGGTAGGTGATGTATATTTTCTCTAGCAAAAACTGAACAGAGAGGTAGAACTTAGAAGAAGACGAAGTGTAAGCTAGCGTGACTGGCGCATTTTTAGAATATGTTTTTTTACGTCCTTTTCTCCACGTTGGGTTGGTAGCCTGTTAAAATATGCCACGTGTAAGCTAGCTCCCTATATTTCGCAGTAATATTTTCCAACTTGTCTTGTAGTCAATTTAATTTTGTATTTATATAATTTGTGTACTTTTAATTAATAACGAAATATTAGATTTGATGGTTTGGTACAGATTCGGCCATTTGCGTGTATCCGGTAAAAGTTCTATAAATAAAGAGATATATAATAAACGTGTAGGTTGCCATTGTGCTACAAGTCATTTTAATACATATTTCTAGGTTAAAGATATTTATCGAATTATTTTCAATCATTTTAATAATGAAAGAATCTATGTTATTACATTTTTTTTCTGTTACATTTTCCAAAACATTTAAAACTTCTTTTTGTATATTTTATTTATGTCTTTTGAATTTTTTTAGTCTATATTATATATAATAATAATGTCATTCAGTTTCAAATTATTGTGCAATTATTCTTATCAAATACATGCTAAAAGAGTCATGATATTGACATCATTAAACCACTTGTATTCGAACCAAAACCTCTACTAGAGGAACTCATTGTAACTTCCATTGTGGTGTAGTGGTAGGAAGTCTGTGTCCTCTATTTAAGACACAGGTTCAATTCTTACGGGCAACACTTTGGAAGGGACATTGGCGATGAGGGGAGACTTGTGGCTGAAAGGTCACAAGTTCGATCCCTGAGCTCCCAGGTTTTACCACCCGGCCGCTCGCGGAGGTGAATTTTCCCTGGAATGAGCTCAACTGGTGTAAATAGTCCACGGGTTTTCCGGGGTATTTGTTGGCCGTTCAAAAAAAAAAAGAGGAACTCATTGAATGTTATTAAGATCACCATCTCCATGGTTTTGCAATTTAAGTTTTTAATTATTTGTTTAGTTTTCTTAATCTAATTTTATGTTCATCAAATTAACTTCTAACAGTAAATTATATCAAAATAAAAATAGAATTTATATAACTTACAATGACTTAAGCAAGATAAATTAAATAATTAAATATATAAAAGCTAATTTAAAGTTGTTAGTAGACCAAACCCACCGTACAGGAACGAAAATTGTCATTAGCCATAAAAATAGGGGCTATCTCAGAAAAGAAATGTCAGTACCTGAAACTGGCGCCTTAGACCAACTCGGCCATCTTGACGTTGTTGAATTATTTCACTAACAAAATTACATATATAGATACTTTTAAATTTCACAAAACACAAATTTATAGATAATAATGTTCTAGTAAAATCACTACGAGTTTTCAAAGTTTACGAGGACTCGAGGAGTGTTCACCCGTCGCGGGTGCAGCGGCTTAAATCAAATTAATTTCAATATGATTAAATCTTACACAAAATTATAGTGAAACGTAAGAGTAAGTTTAAACCCCGTGCTTTCAAATCTTAAATAGAATAAGGTCATTTTGGTCCTTTCATTGGATTTAACATAAAAGAATAACAACGCTAAAAAATGACTTAAACTGAAATGAAAATTAAACGTTGACTGAAATTAGGTTTTTTAAAAGTTTGAACTGAAATTGTTAAAAGGAACAAACCTTATAGACGAAAAAAGAAATTAACTTTTAGTTTGGCTGTAAAAAGGGTGTTCTCTATGGTGGGACTAATTAGTTGTCTCCCACGTCTGTGAGATCCTCAATGTGAGCTCATTTTGCTCCGGTCATGTATGGGTGTTGCAAAGTCGTTGTTTGGCCTCCGGACGTGCTAGCCTATGTATGTAGGGGGGTTGTTTCTGTTTCTGACAAAGGGATCCAGGGGGCTATCAGGGGAGGCGGTATCGTCCGCGGTTCCCTCTTGCGGCTTCAAGGGAGCCGCGTGGCTCCATGCGGCAACCATACCGCGTGTGCAAGGCTTCCCCCATGCGGCTCCATTTTTGGTCTACGGCGGTTCCTCCAAGCCGGCGAGAGCCGGACGAAATCTTCTCACAACCAGCTGTCATGTTTTTATTGGTTGGTGGGTATGGCTTCTTGAAGCCTTGCGGCAACCATACCCCCTCCCCTCAAGGAGATTGTAAATTGTGGGGGTGCTTTTTTCGGGGATGATGTGTTCGGAACTACACCTAAAAATAAAAAAATTATCCTAGACCTAAACCTAGACCTAGACACACCTAATTTTACCGAAACTCCTAAAACCGAACCGAACCCTAAGGCAGTGAACCTGTCGGATTGTAGTAAAGCTAAGGAAGACCGGATATCGAACCATAGAGACACTCTATAAACAAAACTAACCTAGGACCTATGAAATGGAAATACTGAGTAATTTGGGTTTTTGAATTGAGATTTGATTTAACTGAAATTAACTAAGCAACGAGCAAACAGACAAACACAGGAAACCTTGGGGAATTCAAATGAGAGGAAAATATACCACCTAGACCTAGACTCGCAATCGACACTTAACTTTACCTCGGCTCTAACTATTCTGATGGTGGCTAGTTCACCTTTTAAGTCCTTCCTAGACAACGATTCTAACGCTCGAACATGAGTTCACCTTTTGAGTACTTCCTACCTCAATTAGACCTAACCACCTCTGAACCTAATCTCGGGCACCTTAGACCTAACAGGAGCTACCAATAACTACTATGTCCGACACGGAATACCAAGATAATCAAAACCCTGGGACACTTCCTTTTAAGACAATGCAACCCTAGAATTCTAACCACCCCAACTACCCGACAATTCTTTACCTTGTGAGTCTCAGAAAAGGCAGCACATTACAAGTAAATTACCAACCAAATATCAATGCAATAGTCAAGGAAACCCTAACTACACTATAACAATTAATCCTAAAGTCAACTACTTTAGCTAATCTACCTAAACCGAAAGACATTCGCGGGTAAATTAAGCATCAACAATCAATTAATAACCTGCTCATAACACACACATGCATCAACCATGGCAATCAATGGAATTTAATAGAATCATAACATCAATCAACTAGTCAAAACCGAGAATAAAGTCAAGATATCAATTACTCATCAAAACGGTCTAGATGGCATAATTAGTTTAGCCTACAATCATGATCTGAACAATAAACATAATAAAGTCTGAAACTTGATTCAAATACATAATAGCAATTAACGAAAACGAAGTAATCGAAAGAACCAGATAGCGAATTGCAATGCAATCTTGGTCTCTCACTGCTTCTCCTTGATCCCAGCTCCCTTCTCCTCTGAAGATCGCCCTAAGTCGCTCTGGAATTCGTCTGGAAGTCGAAGAATGCGAAATAAAACCCTAAAACTCGAATTTATAAGTTAATTGCTTCTTTTGCGGGTTTTAGACCTCCAAGCGTATCGCTTGGAGGTGCCTTGTTGCTAGGCGATACGCCTAAGGGCCATGCCGCGACAAATTGGTCGGTCAAACCGACTTACGGCTTCCGTTGACCTGCTGACTCCACGCGTATCGCGCGACAAAGGTAAGATCCCAGGCGATACGCCTGGGACTGCTTGTTCAGCTCTTCTTCATTGTTTTCTTCTTTTCTTTCCAACTTTCCCTCATGGCCTCGGGATTTTATTAAAAACCTACAAAACATGTAAAACACATAAATAAGACTCCAAAGACTCAAACTTAACTAGAAACAACTAAAACAAATGCAAACCGACTCAATTTGACTCAAATATAAACATAAAAGACACCGGAAATGGGATGTGTTTGCAACACATCAAACATCCCCTCACTGACTCTTTTTTCGTCCTCGAAAAATACTGCAATGGAATCACAACCAGGAAGTTGACTCCTAAACATTCAACATTTCAAAATTCAACAGCCACCATACAATTCCACATTCCATGACGTACTAACACACTAACTACGATTGCCGATATTTTTATCCGATTAAACCCAACCACCAACCTTTTTTTTCGCCCCCATGTGTTTATGAAATTACAAGATATAAGTTCAGTCTACCTATGGATCCCACTAAAGAAAGCTCTAGTTCAACCTACTACCGAATCATATTCAGTCAAAGCAAAGGGTAATAATGATTTACATTTATATATTTTCTCCAACCCTCCTTAAACCAGATACTAAGATGTCTAAAGGATAACTAATTATTGATATGCAACTTTTTGAGCATTTATTCTCTAAACTAACATTTCTTTTCTTCTTTTTTTTTCTTTTTCTTTCTTTTTTTTTCTTTTTTTTTCTTTGAATAATTAATTGGTCACTTTTACCTAAAATTACCAACGGACATCATCAGAGGTACTTTTTCACAAGCTCTTACCCCCGAAATCATACGTGAGTATTTTGCCCGCGAGATCCGGAACATCATCAGAGGCACTTACCACGGGATACTATCCTTAGTTCGTACATGAGTATTCTGCCCCTTCACTATAATTCATTAACCAATTATTACCTAGTATGCTCATATGAAATTCTAAGGACATAGGAGTATCTTGCCTAAAGCGGTCTCTTTCCTCCTAATCATCAGATTTAGTATCCCTATCACTCCTAAAATGGGAACCACTAGCAGACTGATTAGCATATTTATACAACAATAAACACACAGGC
Organism: Deinandra increscens subsp. villosa; assembly: GCA_039602395.1. Classification (NCBI taxonomy): domain Eukaryota; kingdom Viridiplantae; phylum Streptophyta; class Magnoliopsida; order Asterales; family Asteraceae; genus Deinandra; species Deinandra increscens. The sequence continues at coordinate 374,939 of JBCNJP010000014.1, read as the reverse complement.
TATTTAAGCTACTCCTGGGTCAGCTGGGCCTACCAACACATCATAGACTAGTAATGTTTTCCATTCAAACCATACTTTACCACTTTTCCCAAATTATTATTTAACATTTAAGCACACAATTAGACAATCAATTCCCAGTTTTACCTATCATTTTCCATTTAATCGCAGCCAGAATCTCGGACATTTTTGAACAAGTTTTCAAAATATTTATTTAATTTTTTTATGACTCAATTAAACACACTAAAAATAAATAACTGACTCAATACGCAAGTATCCCATCCCCACACTTGAATTACACATTGCCCTCAATGTGGAATGAAACAAAAATAAAGCAGAAATAAAAATAAACACACGAAAAATAGAAATAAATAAAATAACACAAGTTGAAACGTGTTCACCTGAAACTCCAGAGACTCAGCACATCAACCGCAAACGAACCACCGCAAATCCGGTAAACAGAAATAATAAAAATTGTAAATTAAAATTTTTATGACTTACCTCCTCCAGGCGTATCGCCTACATCCATGCATTTCCCAGACGATACGCCTGGAACTGCATACAACCGGCCCCGCTTCAAGATGCAAGCGTATCGCCTATAACCTACCAACCTCCAGGCGATACGCTTGGAACGTGATTTCCAGAGAATTTTGAGCTTATTGCCACAAAATTTTTCTATCTCTTTTCCTCCTCTCCAAGTCCCTTAGTCGAAATTTCCAGCCAAAACCTGCATTTTGGTCTGCACAACTCACCTATGCCAGTTCCAAATCTTCAGAATTACCTGCAAACACCAAAACACACAAAACGGATAGAACAAATTATCTCACGAGTACGCAGCGGAAAGAAACCTATGAATTAATCTAACTAACCGGATAGAACATGTTTACCTTATGAGCTCGGATTGACTTGATCTCTTGGAGGATTTAAAGCAAATCCCTTTACGATCGCACACACGACACATCAATGCTATGTGCTAGCACTTGATCACGAACACCTCCACTCGAGTTGGCCTTGGTCGAACCACACAAGAACCAAAACGCCCCTTGGGTTTTCTTGTTGCCGAATTCGAGAGAGAAGAGAGAGAGAATTAGGGTTTACCTTTTATCAGATAAAAGCAGCTCCTAAACCTTAAACCCAGAGGGTCTATATATAGGTTTAAAAGACTTGATAAACAAGTTAAGGATTGGCATAGGAGCCCTAGATCGAAATCGACTAGAGGCCCTATCCAAAGCCTTTTCTCAATTGTAATCCAATTACAACTCTCTCTAATTACAACTAACACCCTTTGTTAACAATTAACTGTCAGTTTTTAACGAAACCTCGTCAAATAATTCGTGATAAATATTAATTAACTATTAATTAATATTAATACATTTGGTGTCGAGACGTGTGACCCCGTAGGCTTAAATAATTTCCGGACATACGCTTAGTATTACATGATCATTATCCATATTTGTTTTACATTACCGTAACTTTGATTCATCATATATTCTTCATTTCTCAATGAAAATTTGATCCGTAAATTGCTTTGGATTCGTGAAAGAAAACCTAACAAAACTAGATCCATATTGCTTAGGTTTCGATCAACGAATGATGGTGAACGAATCATAAAACAAAGTCGCGACTTTCTAAACCCACCATTGATGAACTTAAACTCCAATTCGATCATTCGTTTAATAGTTAGAAAAAAAACTTTCATCTTTTAATTCGTTTAAATTTTTTTATATCACAGCCTCGGGTATTTACCCGGGACACTAAGGGTCTGTTTGGTATAAGGTAATGGAATGAACGATGGAATGAAATGAGCGACGGAATAGAATGGTCGAGGGAATGAAATAGATCATTACCATTCCATCGTCGTGTTTGGTTAGCATGTAGGAATGAAATAAATAATTGATTCGCATTGTTTGATAGTAGTACAAATGAAGAAATCGAATACAATTTTCCTAATTTTCCATTTAAAATTAATATATTTGTTTATATTTATATTTTTTAATGTTTTAATTTTTTTTATTAATTTAATTAAAATATTTAATTTATATTTATATTATTTATTTTATTTGTTGTTATTTTTTATTTTGTAATTTACGTTTATTTTTATTACTTTTTGTTTTTGTTTTCATTTGTTAATTTATTAATTTATTAATTTATTTTTATTTTATATTTATATATTTTTCATTTTCGGTTTATATTTTTACTTATTTATTTATTTTTAATATTTTTACTTATTTATTTATTTTTACTTTTTATTCTTTATTTTTTTCATAAAATTTTAAGAAGAAATTTAATGGGAATTTTCTTTTTCATTCCATTCCTTGAGGGAATCGAAAAAAAACACCCCTCCCCCATGGAATGAAAATCTTCAGAAATGGAAGGAATTTCATTCCTTGTGTAATGGTCTATTCCATTCCACTGTGCTACCAAACATGTCATTTTTCATTCCGACGTAATGATTCATTCCATTCCATCCTCCATTCCTGCATACCAAACGATACCTAACTAGTTATAAATTATATGAATGAGGATGGAGTATCTGTCTTTTTAAGAATATTAGAAAATGAATGCTTTTAAACTTAAAAAAAACGAACGGGACCAATAATATGCAGGCCTTCTCTGGTGGGCCAAAGAGTCCAATAAATGGTTCATCCAGCCCATTAACGATCGCCATTTCCCTACAATCGCGCCGGCGAGTGTTCATCGGAAGCGAGCCATGGCGTTGTTGATGGAGAAGGGTGCAGAACCTCAAACGGAGAATGAATTAGCAGACCTTGATGCTATATCTGCCCTCAAAGAATCCGCTGCTATCGAACTCAAAGTAATCTATCTCTTTCTACCTTCATAAACACTTTAATTTCACCTCTAATCTCACCATTATCGAACTAATTCAACCTATATATTAATTGATCGTAAATTCAATCTAATTACTTTATCAGAACAATTGCTTTTGTTTAGGTTTTCGCTTTGTTTCTCTTCCTAAATCTGGTTCTGATATAATGTATTTGCATAGTTTGATTTAGTTGTGAACACTTCATGAGTAAACAAAATAGTTTGAAGGGTGGAAAATAGTAATTGTAGCCCGGTGCAATGGATAAATACAGCAAACTTAACTCTAATTCAGTAGTTTATTATCAAATACTCAGTAGCTGATTATCCAATAATTGTCTGTTATCATTGATCTTAAAGTTGTACTGGAGAAGTAGGCATATCTGTGAACCCTAGAAATTCAAACGAAATATCAAATCAAAGTTATGGTTTAGGTTTTCGGTTTTTCACCCCTCGAGTATTTTATTGTTATGTATATGTACAGATTGGGTCTAAAAGGCGAGGCGATCTGAAAGGCGCCTCAGGGCCTTCATGTTCATACCGGTAGAAGTTAGTCAAAATTAGGGTTTGTAGGAAAATGAATTTTTAAAATGATGGAGAGGTTAATAAGGGTTTACTTGATAGAAAGGCTGATATGTAGTAGAGATGAGAGAGATACAACTTTCGGTTTTACATAGAGCAACTCATTGCATACTTGAAGCTCTCATGGCTCGCTTCGGAGCGCCTCACTCTTTTTTGCTTAACCAAATTATGATTCTAATTTTCTTGTTTATATACTTCTGCTGTTGGTGTTCATGTTGGTGGATTTCGTTGGTTTGTTTTTGGGGATATAGGAAGAAGGCAACAAGTATGTCAAGATGGGGAAGAAACATTATTCAGAGGCTATCAATTGTTATACACGAGCCATAAATCAGAAGGCCTTAAGTGATACTGAGACCTCGATAATTTTTTCTAATAGAGCACATGTTAATTTACTACTTGGAAATTATGGGCGTGCTCTTTCAGATTCAGAGGAAGCCATAAAGCTCTCCCCAACATATGTTAAGGTTTTTATGTTTGTTCAATCTTTTGTCTGCTCGATTTTCTGTGATTTCTTTTCGAGTTCTTATTAACATCTGCATGTGTGTGTATTGAATCCCTAGGCTTTTTATAGAGCCGCTAAAGCATCATTATCTCTCAATAAGTTGGTTGAAGCAAAGGCATTTAGTGAAAAAGGACTTGTTCACAACCCAGATAATGAGGAACTGAAGAAACTAAAGAAACAAATTGATTCGCAAATATCAGAACTTCAACAACGTGAGGCTCAAGTTTCCAAGGCTCTGAAAGAAGCTAAGGTGTTGCATCTTGCTTATGTTTGGAAGATCGGGTTGACTGGGCAATGAGTTTGAATCAAAATGGGTCGGGTTGACCCGAAAACATTTTGGTTCAGTTTGCAAAAAGTTAACAACTTTATCATGCATTAAATATGTTTACAAAAACAATAGTACTGCAACACTATATTACATCTTATAATAAAACGATTTTAAGATGTTTTATGCTATTATGCATTAAAAATACACTTCGGGTGGCTTTCAAGTTTCAGCCCTTTCAGCACATTTAACCTGTTTAAGATTAAAAATAACACGAATCGACCTATTTGTAAGTTAATTGTTTGAAACTGTCAGCTCTGCTAATAACCCTCTGGTTTTGTTTTTGCTTTTGCTTAATGGTTTTCTGGTCTGATTTTGCAGGAGCTAGTGTCAGCAGTTGAAGACAGACGATTAAAGATGGGAAAGGCTACGTTTCAAGAATTAATTGGATTGAAAAAGCCAATATTAGATAAAGATCGTATACTTCACTGGCCCGTACTTCTTCTTTATGCAGAGGTTATGTCTAGTGACTTCATTGAGGATTTCTGTGAGACAGATATGTTTTCAGCTCATCTTGACTTGATATCCTTTCTCGCTCATTTCTTTGATCAGAAAATTACTAAAATTGCGGGGAAATTGATGTGAATGAACATTAAAATCGTGTGTGGTTAGTTTTCATGTTGTGGATTAGAGGTGACAGTTTCAACCCATTTATTTTGTTCCATGTTTTATCTCTAACAGGTAAAGTTATTAATATCAAAAGGAATTAGCTAATAGGAAACAGGCAAAACATCAAAGGCTGCACATTTGCAATACATAAAACCTTTTTCTGTCGTTTAATCAAAAAATTAGATCATTATTGAAAAAAAGTTAACTTTTGTAACCGTAGGTGGCACACTTATCGGTTATACAAGAATTACTACTTTGGCCCGTTAGCCAACCCACCCATTTGGCTGCATCTTTACCGAACTTGTGAATCCTTAGCTTTAAAACATGTTTTCAGATAGCGCTGAACCATTGCCATGGGATAAAGAAAATGCTTATACTCGTGATGCTATTGAGTTATACTATGAGGTTAGAAGTTTTGGTCTATGTTATTTATAAACAGATTTTTAATTTTTCTAATCTGTTACTTCTTTTTAACATTTTGTATTGATTTTTGTTTACCAGGCAGGATCAGGGATTTGTTTATCAAAGAAAGAAATTATTAGCAATTTCTTACAGGGTACAGTTGCTTCCCATCTTGAAACTTTTGGCGATGATGAGACGGATGCAGTTAAATCTTCCCCTAAAGTAACAACATCAGTGGGTATGTATACTTTTTTTGTTTCTTTTTGTTATCATATCATAAACCCTGAATGTCCGGTTTGGAAGTCACCCAAAGTGTTTTCAGATTCTTAAAACCTTGAAAAACCCTTTGTAAAATAAGTTTAACTGTTATATCCTTATAGTTTTCACCATCATATTAACACAATTATTATTTATAAAGTTTCAAAAAGATGTTCAGATAATGGTTGATGGGTCAGCCCAATCTGACCAACCCGCTCTAACCCATTACCAGCCTGCCTGTTTACCACCTCTCTCATTTTTTATTTTTTTTATTTCTATTGTTGTAATGCACTTCAGGAAACAACCAACCCAAATGGGTTAAAGTGAACGAAAGAAGAACCCTTCATGCAGTTCTCAAAGAACCAAATCTTGTGATCCCCGGAATCCCTGGTTTGTAACCATATAAATTTGAACGTTTTTGTGTTCATTTGCATTTAAATTTCTAAACCCACGAATCTATTATTTCAACGCTGACTTTTTTTTTTTCACGGGTGCAGTGTTTTTTGTCGTTTCAAAGAGATCCAGCTTCTATAAAGACTTCAAAACTGGAAATTGGTCCCTTCCATCCTGAACCAAATTACATCCGATCATCACTTCATCGTTGACCTCCTATTGGATAATCTTAAGATTGTCAATTTTTACGGTAATGCATGTACATTAATGTTTTGATTAGATGAACAAGTCAAGATAGAGAGCTTATATAATTTGCAGATTCCTGTAATGTTTCTTGTGAAAGTAGATTTGATCAGCGACAATGTTTATTAAACCATACATCAGATGAAGAAACTGTTGATTTAGACTTATAAAGCCAGGTTTGTGCATAATGGAACCTTTGCATGATTGGTTTGTACATGGGTTCGAGCTAACCTGATGGTTCGTCACTAGCATCAATATCACCAATATTGATATTATCTGGCTTTACCCATGAGACTTTTTGAACTACCAAAACTGGCCAACTACTTCATTTGTTTTTAGCTGGATCGTGTCAATGAAATGACAAATGACGCACCTACTGATTTTACTATTCAAAAATATTTGATGAATTAGTCATTCGAAAACTAACGTATTAGATGGACAAACATCCAATCTAATTCTAGCTCACATCCAAGAAATTCTGGGCTGATCCGAGAGTTTCTATTACCAAACGACACAGAGAAAGTTAAAATAACTTCTTAGAATTTTAGAACATACTTATAAAACAGTTTAACAAAACTGAAGTTAAGAACCAAATAAAAAACTATGAATTTAAAAATCAATTAAGACCTACACTCAAAACCCTAAAGGTATTTCGACGACCAGACTCCATGTAGCAAAAAAACTCTGATCGCTGTTTATATACTATCTAATAACACCGAAAAATTCTTACACTCATAAAATAAATAAATAAAAAATACTTCATGGGTGTATGTATACTATACATGACTAAGACATCGGTGTTCGTATGTGGGTCTGCCTATGTGCACACTTAGACTTGCATACCTTCAAAACACAAAAACCCCCCACATAGACACACATGAAAATCAGATAGTGTGATCAAATCCAAACACAAAGTTAAGAAATAAGGAAAAACAATCCTTAAAACCAACCAAAGTCCACTCTTGTACTTCAAACAATGGTACCAATTGTTTTGCTCATATGTTAAAAAGTATGAACTATAAGGCAGAGCAAACGAAACATAACAGCTTGGAGAAAATCTTTACAAGTTAACAACTGGGAACAGATTCGTGTATAATTACACTACATGGTGACTTAAACCTACATACAACCGAATGTAGCCACGGGGAATGGCCACATACCCGGCATACCAACTGCCTTGTTACTAAACATATTGTACATGGTCAAACAACATACACGAAAAAAGGTCAAAGATGTGAGTAAATGAAAAAAAAAAAACAAAGCAGCAGTCCATGGAACCAAATCCAGCTAGCAGCATCAGTTAGGAGAGCTGGTGCAAGTTCCTGCAAGCAAAATGGCGGTTCAACAACTCATTAGATACGGAAAAACTATATTTTTGGATATAATGTTTTCATGTGACATTACAATTTTAGTTATATTTTAAAACATCATATTCACCGTAAACAACAATATGAATATAATTGTAGTATCAATGGTTATCATGTAACCCCCCTTAAAGGCCACATGCCTAGCCCAGCTAAGTTGTGTTTTACCATATCCCATTGGTTAGCAGGTTCTGATGAACCCCATGAGTTTCGGTAACGGGCTCTCCTAGTTAAAAAAAAACAGTTGTCTTTTAACACAAGGTCCTTTCTGAGAAACCGTGGAAGTGGTGTTCAAATGCCAAAAAGAAGGCATATATGTACTATAAACAATGTTTTCATAAATTCATGACTATTTCGAATTTTAATATTTTTTATTCTTAAGATGTCATCCCTTTTTGGGACCAGTTGGATTAGTGAACCAGTAGAGCGACTGGTTCAAAGTCGCACTTGGTTCTCAAAACATTGATTATAATGCAAAAACATGAAGTAGCTAAACAAGGAATGACCTGTACTATTATTCAGCATCAACCATCTGAGCTTCATGAAAGTTATCAGGTCGGGTAAAATTCGTCCCGCGACCACCATTAAATTGAAGGATTCTAAGCTTGCCTTCCTGCAAATGAAACAATGTTGTTTAACCAAAATTTCAAAGAAAACAAAATGTTAAAAGATATACTAATGGTAGCTAGTTGGGTAACAGGCCCTTAGGATTGACCACCAACAATTTTTGGTCCGTTTCATTTTATTTTTGTGAATAAGTAATGTATTAAATATGATATAGAACTATATTACTAAAATGGTGTCTTTAAAATAAAATAATTTAGGGCATTGCAAGCATTTGAATAGACCTTACGAAACTTTTGACCCAATGAATCCATTTCATATTTAGCTACTTTTATACATGTAACTTGTTTAATAGAAAACCCAAAATGACATGTTCCCAACTTCCCATATGAATCAGTTAAAAATGTGACCTCCAAAAAATATCAAGGAATACAGACCTTTGTCCCATAAACAATACCTCCACCAGACAAAGGGTGAAAGCAAGCGACATTCACCTCGTCTTCTGCACTAGGAAGCACACTCACGAGTTCCATATCCGAAACTCTATATACCTGAAATTAATATTCAAAACCGTGTTTACTAAAAGATGTTCGGTAAATCTTCAACAGAAAACTAGATAACCAACAACTTGCAATAACGATTTATAGAGCTAAACTAAGCAATGGTGAAATGGATGGGTATGGAACAAATCAGAACAGGTTCAGGTCGAACTGGATTCCGATGAATATGGCCCTTCTTTAAAAGTTCCAATGTGGTTCCGGTGAAAACAGGTGCTAAGCAAAATGTAGTAAATTTTGAAAATTGGATAACCGAGTGAAAATAGTAAATATTTACCTCCAAAACTGTGTAGATTGATAAAGAAGTATCACCATTGATATCAATGCTTTTGAGAAGAGAACTATGTCGGCGACCATAAGCAAGCAGGATATGCTCAGAACTAGGTGAAAACTGCAGAAAGCAGAATATGGGAGATTATTATGACATCTTTAATTTATGAAATTTGTTGATGAAATTTTAAATTTAATCTTCATATAAGAATGAGCAAAGAAAAATGTAATTAGAAGCAAATTTGATTTGAAAACGTGGAATTTAAAGTTTAAGGCTTTTTTCAAAGTTAGATGTTGGCAATTAATTCTTTAACCTAATTCAGATAAAACAAAGAAATGAATGAAGAATGAAAAGTAAATTACCTGGACTGAAGTTAAACAGTGAGCAGCTCTTACTGGCCTCGAGATAAGCACATGACCAAAGCTACATAAGTATAACATCTAAGGGATTACAATTTAGAATAGAAAAAGAAAGTTGAAATCATCATTAAGAATAAGCAAATCCTACGTGGGCTCCTCAAGCGAATATATTCTAAGTTCATAGATGACATGGCGGGCAGAGATTGGATGGCGTGTAGGCGATGTTCCAGCCCTGCTCACATCTTGATGGAGTTGTGTTGATATCCCAGAATCAGCTTCAAACTGAGGAAGTACACATGCCACACAAGCAGCTAGATATCTCCCACATGGTGAAAAATGGGCACCCATCTCACTGCAACAACATGATCACCACACACATTGTTTTATAAAATAAATAAAAACTATCAACCCTTGTACATTAAAAGAACTTTGTTTTCCTAGAACATAACCCGCAAACGTTTAAATATTTTTGGTTTAAGATAAATCTTCGACCCTATCAGCAGGTAACCGGTTTCCACAAACCACGTATGAAATAAGTCAGCATGGTCAGACTTACTTACAAGTCAGCAACCACAACATCATTTTTTGACTTGGTAACCTGTACAGATTACCTTGAAGAGGTTTTCAAAAGTTTGAAGCATTTTATCAAAATTTTCGAAAGTTAAATGGATTTTTAAAGGCAAGAAAAGACGGTTACCTGGAATTAGCACAACTCAGAACAAAATTAGTAACTTCAATGGTTAAAAATTATTTTTAAACAGCCCTAAAATGTTACCTGCAAAGGACAGCATGTGGTATTATTAAACGACATCTTTCAGCCTTGAGCAAGGCACATGGATTTTTTAAGTCATGAGACCAAATTCTCAGTTTTACGGTACACGGCAACTCAGCAGCAGCAGTGGCAGTAAATGATGCAGCTATTTGTGATTGTATTCTACTCATCATAGGAATCGAGTCAATCCCATCAGTTGACTCACTGGCTTGACCAAGATTAATGTTGTATGGTGGCACAGTTGCAACTGTATATCTATGTGGACTACCCCTAAGAGGAAAAGTTGGTGGTGGGCCTGCTTGATTTTGGCCCATTAACCATCCTTGCATGAATGGCAGCTCCCAGCGTACACGATCTCTTAATGGGTCCAGACTCGAATCCTGACCTGTCTGACTCGACCCCATATCTTCAGTTCCAGATATATCCATGTTTGAAGCACTATCAGTCTGCAATAATTGTAAGGGCACTAATGGTAATTCAGCTGCTAAACTCAAACGGTCAATGCGATGCATATTGCCCATATATACAGCAGGAGGGGGGTAATGCATATAACCCTGAGATGTTGCAGTTGCCATTGCAGAATCTGAAGAGTCAAGATCATTGACCTGCAAAACCCGTTCGATTATTTAAAACATATTCAAATAGTTCCAAACAAAAGATGGGAAAATGGGCGGTCTAGGTACCGGGTCAAATATATGTCCAGGTCAAAACAGGTCATTTTAGTACATGTAAAGTTGGATTGGAATATTATTAACAAAATCTGAGTGAAGTGATAACAAGGTTGTGTGCATTAAAAATACGCTTTGGGAGAATTTCAACGCATTTGACCCATTTGAAGGGTTCCTTTTTAGCTACCTTTATTACCCATTTGAGATTACCTCGGCAGTTAATAGAAGTGGAGCAGAATGTGGATGGAAATGCACAGCACGAAGAGAGCGTCTAGTCCTCAATATAATAGCGGGTGAAGAGGCCTCACCTCTACTGTTATATTGCCATAAATACAGCTGAAATTGAAACTACAGTCAATATAATAGATTTAGCTTCACCAAAACTGTATATCTAGACAAAATATAACATTGAGAGACATGAATGCGGTTAAATTGGTATCAAGACCTTATGGCCTGCAGCAACTGCAAGCAGTTCACCTTCAGAATGAAATGCAATGGAAGCAATAGGTCGATCTGTATAAACAAACATACGGCAGATGTAAGATAATAACAAAAATGAACACATAAGAAGTTTACATAAGCATATCCACAAGACTACTCTGATGTGCTATGGTACCGATTGCATGTATAGGTGGCAAAATTGGGTTATAATGGGTAACTTATTAGTGGAAATTAAAATAAGTCGGGCACGGTCGGCCCAGTTCTTAATCACACTTTTTATGAAAATATGGAATAAATAATGTTCAAAGTATGAATGTGAAAACTATACTATTACAAAAATAGTCCAGGTTTTTATGAATTTGAATACACTTCAAATGAATATTTACTTAGACCTTTAGCATAACCCATTTGACCAGTTCAAGATGAAATATAATCCAAATTGACCCGTTTATAGGAAAATGGGTCAAAATTCCCATCTCTAAAGCATGTGATTATTTATTGATATATCCTAAATGGTAAACTCATAAACAGTTTCTAATTGCTTAATCGATTGAGAAGGGAACCCATCACTCCCTAATTCATCATTGATTTAGTAAGGAAAAAGAAAATGTTAGTGATTACAAAAATCACGGGATCCTATGCATTCTGATGTATTTGCATTCCATATGCGAACTTCATGGTCCAAACTTCCGCTAGCAAGTATTTCTGGACGCAATGGGTTGAATCTAACCTGTAAAATCGATACTAGCACATTAACAAATCATTGAATGTTTAATTAACACCTCATATCCAGGTATAGACACTAAATATTAAGTTGTCTAGACAATAAGTTGAATTATTAGAATTAGATTCATCAAGCAAATAGAAATGGGGAACTAACTATTTAAATAACAACTTCATTTAGGAATTAAGATAAAGCTACGCGACTAGTAGACCAAAAAGAAAATGGAACAATCAATTTGTCACATGTTCAAAAAACAAGCTAGCAGCAAAACTTACCACCCAAGGTGTTCTTCGATGTCCACTCAAAACCTTTAAACACTTCCCGGTTTGGCAGTCAATTATTTTCACAGTATGATCACCACTGTCAACCCCAAAATGAGTACATGCAATTAATAACTAAAACTTCTAATAGCAAAACAAAGACAACCAACAACATACTGAGTAGAAGCAAGAATTCTCCCATCTGGACTAAATGCTGCTGCAATAGTTGACCTCGGTGAAGGCATTAAAGAACAATATGTGGCTGATAAACTCCCCAAGGACTGAGCTTCCACCCTATACAAGCAAGTAAATTGGAAACATAGTACAATTTAACTTTTACTTCTTCTACTTTACACCAAATAGATAACTTAAGAGGTGGCAAAATGAGAAGGTCAAGCACTGCATAACATGTCGAATTTTCAAATCATGTAGTTTTTGTTCGGGTCAAAGCCATTGGTTGGGTTGACCAGAGCACTACAATCTTTAGCTACTAATAAATAGTTAGTGAGAAATATGGTTACAAAAACTATATCATTTAGCAATAATCTGATTTTGAATTAAAAAATTATGATGTTTTGTGCATTAAAATTACACTTTGGAGGGCCTTCTACCAGTGTGACCCATTTCCTTTTAAGAAATCCTCTTTTGCTTTTTTACCCATTTGGCCTGTTAAAGATAAAATTCAACCCGAATCGGCTTATTCATAACCAAATGGGTCAAAATTACCCCCTTTAAAACAGATATACGACAGGTATGTCAGCATGAGCAACATAAAATGAAAGTTTAGGCTCTACATAAGTACCATGAAAGAAGTTCACGCCTTGAATCCCTTGCACTTTCACTTTGGGGCTTCACATATGCTCGATGGTTGAGATCAGAGGGTCTACCCCCTTGCCTTCTTGGCAAACACTTTTTCATTCTTGGAGATATCTCTCTCTTGCTCAACATCTGGAACACATTCCTACTACTGAAAATTTAACCAGTTAGACGACCAAAATATAACAACCTTTTATCAACATAACTGTCAGAGCTTTGAACACTAAGAAAATAGTTCATTTGTTTCAAAGTTAATACAGTATGTGAACATAAAAGAGATAAAACCCTATAAAAACAACAAAATAAGTAAAGACTGGACCAGTTTGCTGACTTGAAGATGCAACTGAAAAATAAATCCTTTCACTATTTCAACATAAAAACAGATTAAAAGTGCAAAAAAAAACCAAAATCTTAAACAAATATATCATAGGAAGTAGGGTTATACTTTTTTTCAGTATAAAACAGTCTAATAATTAATATATCGGATGCACCAGTAAGTATCACACATCATCTAGCACCGTGATCTAAAATTTGAGTTCAAGGATTACAAAGATCTAGCCAAATTTCCAAGAAATAAGATGCAATTAGACACTCCATCTAGCGAAAATCAGAATACGATATCCTAATTTCATGAGATAAAAGCGAATCGGAGCAGTAAGCAGTATCAACAGATCAAATTAGCATACCCTACAATCAAGCGCTTGATTAAAATACCAAAATTCAGCATCAATCAATCGAGATTCTCAAAATTCACATGAAGAAACTGGAGTTACGGAATCAAAATCACAAATTAACCATGAGAAGAGGGTGAGTAATTGAAGAATCTCACTTACTTTGGATGTGGCGGTGAGGGAGTAGATGAAGATGAACGATCATCTGGATATGGAGTCGTCTTCATGTTGAAATCAATAATTGAAGCAGGAAGAGGTTTGCTTGTTTGTTTATTTATGAAATCTGAGACATAAAACCCTGGTTTTAACAGTCGATCTGCCTCGGATGGGAGGTTTCTCTGTGTTGATTAATTGGATTTAAGGGAGGGGAATTCTGATCAGAGAAACCTAGAGAGCGAGCGAGAGAGGTAAATCCGGGACGATGTCCGAATGATGTGTAGCAAAGGAACAAATCTCTCTCACCTCTATTTTTGCCTTCATGATAAATAAATAATCTAAACATAAATTGCTATATAAATAAAAAAAAAAATTAACAGCTTCTAATCTTACTCCTAAAATTTTAAAGTTCGCCGTTTAAAAAAAAAATCTTACTACTAAAGTTTAACTTTTTTTGAATAGCGGGTTAATTGAAAACAACTAGCAAGGAGCTAGATTACATGATTGAAACAAAAGAGAAATTACAACAATTGTTTCGACTAATGACCTCAAGATTACTCCTATGCTTAATCTAAAGAAACGCTATGGTTCTAATGTCTCCAAAAATCTTCTCCGCCACTTTTGTGATATTATTGAACACCTTGTCATTACGAGCTTTCCAAATACACCAAAAAGAGACGAAGAAAATAGCATAGTAAACTTTCTTAACCCTTGCATTGAAAGGCCATTCTTCTACACTTTCGAGCAAGTCTTTGACCGAAATAAGAGGTGCTACCGACGAGTTACACCAAAGGCCAACAAGGGACCAAACATGTTTGGAGAAAGGACAATTGATCAAAATGTTGCTTTATGCAGGTTTAGAACCCATGACCTCACAAAGAAGGATCACACATGGTACCAACTGAGATAAGTCCCAAATAATTTTTCTTTTAAATACAATTTTGTACTATATATATATAGGGTTAGGATAAATTGAGAACTTTTTGTTTTGAGAACTTTTAAGAACATTATGGTGAGTGTTGTAGGCTTTGGTGGATGGTTTTGATGGTTCGATTTAAGGTTTGTTGGCGTTTATCTTTATCCATGCGTGTGGTGGTCATTGGTTGTGGCGGTGCTTCGTGTTTCGGTTTACATTTAACAAATGGTTGTTGTGTGGGGGTGCCTTTTTGCCTAATCAGAAGGCTCGCTGCTTTATCTCTTTCCGGTTTAGGGGTTTTATCCTCTATTATAGCAGTGATGATCTTTTGGCTCTTGAAAATTGGCTATGGTGATTTGCGCGTAATAATTTCTCGGCTAGGCAGTGACACAGTGTCTAATATGCGATAAATAATACATGTTTTCATGTCAAATATCTTCCACTTTTGGATCGCTTTCTGAGTTATTATTTATAAAATAATATAATATTGTTTCATATATGATTTTCAGAATAATCCAGGACCAAACTTACAAAAGAAGACACTTATGCAAGAAAAATAAAGAAAACCTGAAGACTTCAAGTGATTTGGACCCAACACGGGTCATGTCTCCTAGACACGCCCCCGTGCCTCCTACATAAAAGGACAAACTGTTGATGACGTGATATTCTGACAACACACCCTGTGCCATGTGTCACCACGGGTCGTACCCCTTCTAACACACGGATCCGTGTGATAGTGGCACTACTCGTGTGTTGTATTTCGAGATCTAGAAGATCTTATGCCCAACACGGGGCGTGTCTCCCAGACATGGGTCGTGCCCCAAGTACAACTCTAAGTCTATAAATACCAGCCTCCTCCTCCATTCCAATATGCTCAATTCTTTCCTCTTCTCTCCCACTTTTAGCTTAGGAGCTATTTTGCTTGTTCAAATCATTAGTTTTCGGGGTTTTGAATCAAAATTGTAAGACATTAGCATCTATCGAATTTGTTTATGTTTGTCTATGAACTTTACACTCTTGAAGATGCAAATCTTTATGTTTGGCTAAATCTTATACTTACTTGGGGGAAATGAACCTTTGGTGGGTTGGTAACTTGAATTCATAAACTAATTTAAATTTAAGGTGTGTAACAGTGACTTTGAGTCTAAAACTTTATATTGAAAGTGAGTTTTTGGTTCTTAAAAACAAACTTACCTTTTGTATCATGAACTATTTGTGCCCTCAAAAGCATGAAGACCGACCCATGACAATCTGTTAGAGGTTGAGGTATTGACAACACATTTTGCCTTATGGTTTGTGATGCATTTGTGTTTTTATGTTTATGTAAATGACACGTTATTCATATGAGAGCGGTTTAGAGGTAAAGGTTTGTGATTCTGGGTTGGTAACTTTTTGCCACTTTGTATGCACGAAAGCGGTGCGTTTATGGACTTTGTTTTGGTCACGACTGACTGTGTACGTGCGAGATTGGTGCACGAGAGGAAACAAATCACAACTCCTTATAAAAGTCATTACTCAATAAAATAATCTGGTGCGTGAGTTGTTCCCCTGCTAGTTCATGACAGCGTACCCGAGCGTAACGACACAGTCAATGATCAAAGATTATAGCTACAGTTACTCGACTGTAAGTGGAGGGATCGCAGCGATCTCGTCTTGCCGATGACAATAATTAGCGGTGGTAGCACTTGAGGGTTTTCCGCCAATAGGGAGAAGGTGGGGTTAGAAAGAGGGGATATGTATACGTATTTGTTATTTATTTATTTATTGTATTAATATTAAGAAAATTTGATCATGTGGTAATAAAATTTATCAGAAATTTTAATGGCATTAGTTAGTCGGACTAAAGTACAAAAAGATAAAAACCATACACTATCATAGGCAATATTTTTAAAAATTTACTAAAATAATAACTTCAACCAAACTAACCAAACCTGAGAGCCGAAAAAGAAGTTAACTTATAAAAATAAAACTTTTCCTCATCTCACACTCTCTGGATTCTACTATATGACTAACTTTTTCAAAATTCTACTATTTGAGTAATAATCTTTTGGATAAGTTTGCTTGTTCCACTAAGAATAGATTTTCATATTTGACAAATATTAAAGTTTGTATTAGTAAAAAAACATAAAAATATCTTACAAACCAAAATCAATATTCATAGCAGTAACTAAACTTCCATTCATATAAACCGGTTATGAATGTGGACTTGAAGTGTAATATTAATGGCAGTAACTAAACTTCCATTCATATAAACCGGTTATAGATGTGTAGTTTTATTTTTTTTTTGAACGGTTTTTTTTTTTTTTTTTGAACGGCTATGAATGTGTAGTTGGAATGTAACGATAAGCCATTAAAATAAAAAAGATAAATAAAATAAAAATATATCAACCCTACAAAACCAGACAACCAAATTATTAACTAGAAACAACCAAAAAAGTTGAAGGAAACTAGAAACCAATTGCGGAAACAGCAACTGTACTATGAACATAAGAACCAGATGAAGGAAGTCAAAACATATGGATGCACACATACTGTGTATCAACAAAAAACATCATAAAAACAAAACATGTTTTGACTAACTAAAGATCTTTGTTACATTCTCCGACTGTGGGCCCCATATGCGAACCGTATGATCATCGCTGGCAGATGCTAGCATTTGGTGTCTCTTGGGATTCCAGCTCACACAGTTTACAGTCATTGAATGGCCATAAAGCACCTCGATCGGGTCAGAAACATGCCTATTCCATATATAAACCTGCAGGTTGGGTAAGTGGTCAAATGGTCAATGCAAGTTATTTTGATTCAACAGAAACACTTTTTTTATAGTTTTCTTTCCTTTCCAGTTACCAGTGTGCCAAGTAACATATCAATTTAATAATAGTATAAAGTTTTAAATATAATGCTTCAGGAGGTTTATTCATAAAATAAACACTTTGTTTGACTATCAACTTGTTTAACCGGAATCGTTTTAGCTGGATTTTTTACATGACTTTAATATCGCAACCTGAAAATTCTGAATTAGGACAAGATAATCAAAAGGTTAATTCTGCGTTTATCTCAGTAATAAGTAATAACATTCCTACAGAAACTCCTTCCTGGCTTCACCAGATCTGATTGTTTTGACCAAGAATAGTCAGAATAAAATTTTACAAGCATTCAGAAGTGATAAATTTTTACTTCAAGTGACAGTCAAGAAGAGTGTCTAGAAGAACAATGAATACTAAAAAGTAAAGGTTAACAATCACCGAATAGTTTAATATTCTCATCTCAGACAGAAAGGTCATAATTCATAGATACCGGAACTGATTTGGAGGTTTTGTGCATTAAGAACACACTTTAGCTGAATTTCAAAACGGGAAGGGGGGGGGGGGGGGGGGGGGTTGCGTACCTGTGAATTCTCACTGCCACTGGCAATAAACATGCCATTGGCCCCACCAAAGCAAGAACGTATCACATACTTGTGTTGCCTATGTCCCATGTAACTCAAGGGTTTTTCCAAACATCCTTCAACATCCCACATATGAATCTCTTGACTGTTCAAACTAACAATCAAATATCTGCTATCTCCTGAAACAGAAAGAGACGTTATCGGATGTTCTTCAGAAATAACCCGCTCGGTATTCATACCCACGTTTAATATCCGAATTTCACGATCCGAAAAGATACTGATTAAATACTCTCCATTTGGGGTAACAGCAATATCTGAAATTTTAGGCATCCTTATTCCTCTCCACGCCTTTATCTCGTTTCCTTCGCAATCCCACATGCATATACCCTTTTTCGGGTCAGAACTACCACAAACGAGTCGGTTTGAGCCCGGGAACCATGCACATGAGCTGACTAGGAAGCCACTGTCACCAAATGTGTGCTTACATGTACCTGTTTCCACATCCCAAAGTCGAAGGACTTCTGAGTTGCCACATGTCAGCAGCATTGTATCATCTGGGCTCCATGCTACAAAAGAAACAGGATTTTGGTGACTTTTTAGTGTATGTTGTAGAACCAATATGGAATCTTCTAGTACCTGCACCAACAATTTCAAGAAGTGGATTGTACTTTAATGTTTGCTGCTTACTTATTTCCTCAAATACATAACTATAAAGAATTCCCACATGATAAAGAATAACCAGGTTGAATCGATAAGAGAAGCTGACCTGTCTCCAAATGATTAATCGCTCACGATATGTTAGACCTTAGATAAGTATAAGTATTTAGTTATTGATACATTAGTCTTTAAAACTGATATAAGTATTTCAACAAAGCAGGGATTTCATGCTGAAATTAGGTGGAGAATGTGTAGTTCTTTTGGTTAGTTTCGATATATTTGATAATTATGAGTCTATAAATAGGGTTAGGAATATAATGTATTCATGTTCAATTTAATTCAGGAAGTACAGAAAATCAATCTCTTGTTTTGTTTGTTTTCATTACAATATTGCACTTGGGTCCTATCACAATATAGTAAGATTCAAAATTTTATTGAAATTTATTTTTTCATAAAATAGACCAAATCAAATAGTCACAGCTTACAGACCGAATTGAAATATTCTAAAGGACTTTTAGGTTAGAAAAATAAAATATATCAACATGTTTCTACAGTGTGTTTGATTGGTCTAAAGTGTCAAACTGAACACATACATCTCACCTGAATTGGCAGTTGGAGGCACTCAAGCCACTATGAGATTAAGTGCCCAACTCCCCTGTTGTGCATACTTAAGAAGTTTAAATTTCCTGAACAATTGAACAACAATCAGTTTCCTAAAACTGGAGCATGACAAAGATAATATGAAACAATATATTATGCATCATATTTTATCCCAGTTTTAGAGAACTTGATTACGGTACTTAGCTTAGGCATACTGTGCCAATAAGACGAGCAAATTGTAAATAGTAGTTGAAGAAGAGATCATATGCTTCTTTCAAACTATTCTTTTAGTGGTTTAGAATATAGAAAATTCTAATGCAATTCAAGAGAAGATCATTTCTTACTGTTAGTACTACAAAGATTTTATTTTTATATTTAAACAGATAAAACACGAAACGCATGTATTCATTTTACCCTATTTTGTCCTTACCCTAATATATTAATAGCATCATAGGTTTACCCAAGTGAGATTGTTGGGGTAACTCCTGATGTGAATGTATTATATAGGATAATATTGCAACACACTTACAATTGTAAATAAGAAACACGTGTGCTAAAATCCAAAAGATAACTTAAGCTATAGCTTATACTGTTGAAATCTTTATGATAAAGAAGACTACTGATATCCTGTAATTCATAACTTCTGCACATGATTCATTAAGTGTTAAAATTTAGTGATATCATATGAGAAGAACCTGTTATTTCTTCAGTACACTTGTTATGTTTCTGATTTTGTAGAGGTAGTTAGAATAAACAAAACATAATTCTCAATTATCAACTACTCTAAATATCAGGAGTAGATAATATGTACATGATATTACAGATTCTCTTAAACAGTTAAACTTTAATAGAACAAACATTTACCGACATCTCAGTTTAACATTTAAGGAACCTAGGTCACTAAACATGGATAGCAATTAGTATTTATCATTTGTAATAATTCATAAAACAAAGGCATCACATTAGAACGACCAAGTATCAGAAGAGGACGATTGGTAGTTTCCATGATATCAAGAAAAAGTACACGTGGAATATTCGCCGTTCATTTTGTCAAGGACATAATGTTTACCTTCCATATAATGGCTGTACAATCACTTGATGAAGATGCTAAATAGTTCCCATTGTTAGAAAACTGAACAAACCAAACTTCATTCTTGTGGGCGGACAAGATCTGCAACAATTTCAAAGAAAATTTTATTTACGATAACTGAACATCTGCAAGTCAAGTTTACATGATAGTTGGGATAATCTATCATGTGAGGCAATTCAAGAATAATTAAACATGATAAAGCTGGTGGAAATTTCTAGTATAACACATGCGACTTCTAGATTGAATTTACACACCTGGACTGTTTCTGTAGGGATTTGATCCCGCCCACATCGATGATCCGTATATATTGATACTTGATCAAGAGTATTGTGGTAGATGCATGAATCAATTTGGGAACCAACAACCTTATCAACCAAATGTTCCAATCTTCTATCAGGCACGGTGATTGGTGGTGGAATTAATTTTCCCAATTCATTTATAACAAATTTTCTCAATTCTTGAAAAACATCACTGCCATCATGACTTTTATTCAAACCAAGCTTTCCAAGTGAAAGCAACCCAAAAGCAAGCATGTGCACTTTCTCTCTGCCCACTTGCAAATTTGAAATTTGTTTACGCAAAAGAGATAAAGCTAAAGAGTCATCACCTTGACCCAAACACTCCAAAAAGTACTGTTTGGAAACGAGAAACAAAGCAGTGTCCCTTTGTTCATCTGTCATTTCTTTAATCCCATAAAGCTTAGCAATACACCCTTCCCAATCAGCACCAAGGACCAATGATTCAAGCATCTTAAATTCTGAAGATTTGCATGAAATCCCAGATTCTGATTCCAAAGAAGCTGCAGATTTGTCATAGCCTAACGAATATAGACACTGAATAAGAATCCTTACAAATTCATGTTTTTTTATTACTCCTTTTGGGCCAACCATTGTCGTTAAATTCTCCATTAATGAACAACTTATTTCTATGGTCCAAGATTCTCATATCTTCCACTTGCACACAACCAAAACCTTTAGCAACTCAACTGTCATTATGATACCAATTGCTGCAGGAAAAATAAAACAAAAACTATTTACTCATGTTGAATCCAAAATATTCTGATTCACACAGTAATTCCCCTAATACGTGTTATTCTGAATAACATCCTATAATTGCTTCATCTAAAATCTTCTACATTATAATATAATGACTGATGATACCATCAATCAGATGAAATGCATTCTGAAAGTCATATAGCTATGGCATAGAAAGCAAAATATGACGTTGACTTCAGGTTCCTAAATCCTAATTGCGTTAATCAATTCTACTTAAAATTCAAACAAGTTCAGAACCAGTACTGAAAAAACCAAACGAGAAATTGAAAAATCACATCGATCGAAAAGGATTGGAGATACATGAAACTCGAATTAATATGGAAGTACCTCGTGGTCGATTGAATTGTGTTCGACGTGCGAAAATGGAGATTACCGATTAATTCAATGCTGCGATAGCCGAATCGATTAAATTGGTAAAACCCTAGGTGAGATTGGTGATTGAGAGAGACGAAAATCCGGCGGATGAAGGTGAGATCGGTGGAATTTTCAGACGAGGTTAGAGGGTCGAAAAGGGGGTTAACCAATTTGTTCATAACCCTTCATTTATCAGATGCGATTTAATTTATTTTATTCGGATAATTTAACTTCACAAGGATGTATAGTGTGTAAATGTGTTATTAGGGAAAAAAAGAAAAAAAAGAAAAAAGAAAACCGAACTAGACGGTAACAAACTCACATGGGCGGTATATGATGTGTGTCTATGATGATGGTGATTTAAATGTTATGATTTTCATAATAGAATAATGGATTTACTTAAAAGATTAAATAAAAAACTAAAATAAACGATGATATAAGTTAGGAGACATAGAGTGTACGTTTTTTAGTAGAATTCAAAACTAGGTGACATTGAGGTGCATTATCGTGTGAATTTAACACATGCGTTTTATAGTGAGTGTGAAGCTATGTCAAAATATTTGAGCGAAAAGTTAAACGCTGACATATAACAATACGTACATTGTTAACAAAATAAAAAACCTAGAAGTAACATATTAAAAAAAACAATGGTAACTAAAATGAGACCTAAAGGCTAAGAGTAACTAAAACAAAAGATATATCTAAAACTTAACACCCTTATAACTATTTGTGTGAGAGTGAATCTATTTCTCAAAAAAGGAAAAAAAAACTCATAACGCTAACAAAAGTGATATCTAAAATAATTATAAAAAAAAGACAAAACCACGATAAAAAGAAAGAAAAAGAACGGTAACAACTATTTATTATTCCTAATATATTATGCTTTATCTATATAGTAATTGTAAAGTCATGGAAGCTTTAAATGCTTTTAAAAGCGAAGCTCTTAAAGCATGGGGTCTCATGGGATACCACTTGCCTCTTATCCTAGTGGGATTCAATGAGCAACACTCCTTCTTGTGATGTCTCACTAGTGATTGAAAATCTGTTAAAAATGTGAGTATGTGTAGCAGCTATGATCAGTAGCAAGTACATCAACGGGAACAACTATAGCGTCAGTAGAAAGTGCACAACATTAGTAAAGTTGATTAGCGATTGTAGCTTTGATCAAAGTTTCTACCGAGTGTTTTATATTGATGCAACCGTATAAAAACAGTTATAAGCATCATTATTGTTCTCTCTCACGAAAGATTACAACACTTCACCCCATTAGTTATGATGAAAGCAGTTATAAGCATCGGTAACTTTTTTCCGTGTGGTGAAGCTTTAAGTAAATTCTTGTAATTGGTTAACTCAGTAACTGAAATCCGATCCTACAAATGATATCAGAGTGTTGGTTCTTGTTTTGAAAGAAAATCTTTTAAAACCTTTGATTTACTTACTTGCTCTGTTTCTCTGTTAAAACGTTTTTTCCCACTCAATTTCGAACATAAGTAACCATGGTGACTCTTGAAATGGTAGTTCGACTCTTGAAATGGTAGTTCGAACAAATCGCCAACTTTTATGCCTGATGATTTTGATACGTGGAAATTGCGTATGATCGGGTATCTTCATCATTCTGACTATCGAATGTGGAAGTGTGTAATTTATGGTCCCACTATTCCTAAAACAAAATCGGCCACTGTGCCGAGTGTCGACATAGTAAAAGCTCTTGTTGATTTCTCCGACGACGATCACAAGTTTGTCGAAGGTGATCACAAAACTCTATGGGCACTACGTGCCACACTTCTAAATTCGGTCCTCGTAGTTTTCAAAAATTGCAAAACAACAATCTTTTAAAACCTTTGATTTACTTACTTGCTCTGTTTTTCTGTTAAAACGTTTTTCCCACTCATTTTCGAACATCCTTAACCATGGGTGACTCTTGAAATGGTAGTTCGAACAAATCGCCAACTTTCATGCCCAATGATTTTGATACGTGGAAACTGCGTATGATCGGGTATCTTCATCATTCTGACTATCGAATGTGGAAGTGTGTAATTTATGGTCCCACTGTTCCTAAAACAAAATCGGCCACTGTGCCGACATAGTGAAAGCTCTTGTTGATTTCTCCGACGACGATCACAAGTTTGTCGAAGGTGATCACAAAACTCTATGGGCACTACATGCCGCACTTCTAAATTCGGTCCTCGTAGTTTTCAAAAATTGCAAAAGAACTTTTGATTTATGCAAAGCACTAAATGAAATGTACGAAGGAACTGATGAGGTCAAAGAAAACAAGAAAGATGTTTTAAAACAAAGATACGAGAACTTCTCTCACAAAACTGGTGAGAGTATGAATGCTCAGTATCTTCGTTTTGTTCAACTTCTTGATGAACTACAGGGAAACGATGTCAAGATGGAAAATGGCGACATCATCAGAAAGTTTTTGAGGTCACTTCCCGATGTCTGGACAACTGTGAGCATCAAGTACAACAAGGACCTCAAAACTCTTAAATTGAGTGAACTTCATGGGATGCTTAGTGCCCATGAGATGGAAATAAGAGAAAAGACAGGTTCTTAGGCAAACCTGCAAATGTAAGACTTCCAAATTCCACATCACTCATCGTTGCTCATGAAGAAAGAAGCCAATTCTGTGATCAAACTCCTGTGATCACAAATCCGACATCACCACGGTGTAATGAACTCATGCCTTATTTTTATAATAATTTTGCTCATGTTGCAGAGACCAGTCATGGTGGGTTCACTAGATCTTATCTAGAATGCTTTAGTGCTGATGACCTGGAAGAAATAGACATCAACACACAGCTGGCAATGATATCCATATGCGCGCAAAAGTTCTACAAGAGAACTGGTATAAAATATAATGGAGATAGAGGTGCCCAAATTGGGTTGGACAAGAGTAAAGCTAAATGCTACAACTGTCACCAATTATGACATTTTATCAAGGAGTGCAAGCAACTCAGAAGGGAGAACACGAACCATGATGGAGGAAACGAATACCAAATACCTCACAGTGCATACACAAAGCCTCAAACCTCAAATGCATCTACTGAAGGTCCATTTGCTCCTTCATCAAATTCAAACACCCAAAACAATGCAACTGCAACTGTTACTAACCAAACTGGTTGTGTTGATTGGGAAGAAATTATGTAAGATTTATCTCCCATCAATCATGCTTTGATGGCAGATGAAACTTCATACTCTGTTGACAACTCCATACCTCTTCAAATTGTGAGGCAAATACTGAAATTCCTAGTGAAGTACTCTTTCTTATTTGCAAACATGCTTGTGCATAACAAGTTGAAAATTATAGAAAGCATAACCTTGAACTTACTGAGGAAATTGCAAGTCTAAAAGAAATAAAAGAATACTCAAGAAAGGCTGATAAAGCTTATAATAATAAGATTGAGGAACTAATCAATAGTATTAGTACTCTAAATCATGATAAATCCAATCTTGTCACTCAAATTAGGGACATGCTTTCTAAATTAGAAGTTGCAAACAAAGAGTGTGAGGATGTGAGATCTGAGTTGAGCATATCTGAAATGAAACTTTCTTATGCCATTGCTAACTGTGAAAAACTCCGAGCCAGTAATGAAAAACATTTAAAATTATGGCAAAGTTAGAAAGTAACAGGAAACAAAAGGAATAATGGGATTGGGTATAATAAAGTCACTTATCCTGATTTTTACACTGAATGTGTGGAAAATGTTAAAATTGAAGAAACTAAAGTTGAACTTACCCTGTAATTGAGAATGGTGACGAAACTGAAATTTTAATGAGATATTTGAATTGATAAACAAAACTGATGAAATAACATCAGAAAATGTTGTAACAGAAAAGGTAGTTACACCAACTGTTAAACCATAATTTTATAGCAGTTCTGATGAAATTGTCAAAGATCTCAAGAAATTGAAATCAATTGAAAAGACTAGACATGGTGATTTACAAAATACTTCAAGCAAAATCAAGAATGCACCTTTAGTTACCTTTTCTGAAAAAACCCGATGTTATTCCTAAAACTAAGATGTTGAAGGAATGCATAGTCTGCGGTAAAATTGGCCATGTTGCAACGGAATGTCACCACGATCCGTTTTTTAAAATTAGTCAAGTTGACAAAAGTCAAATAGCTGACAAAATGGAAAACTCAGTAAGACAAAGGGTTGCTGGTGATAATCATTTTATTAACAAGAAAATTAATTTCAAAGAGTCAATTCATCCGGATCATTCTTACTTCGGAAGAAAATTTAAGCACCCGGGAAAACATTACTCCTGGAGCTCAAATATTCATTCAGGAAATAGACCATCAGGATCAATAGGCAAACGACGACCAACTTCCTTTGAACATCATGATTATGAGGACATGGAATACAATTTTTCCACGAGACCTCATAACAATCTAAGATCTAGGAGTATGTCTGCTCCTAGAGGAAGAAAGTTTGATCCCGAGGTAAGATATACCTCGGATGGCAAAAGTTACTACCTCGAGGTAAAAGTTACTACCTCGAGGTAAAAGTTACCTCGGAGGAACATAATTACTCCGGATGACATCTGAGAGACAGAAAATGGGCTCCCGAGGTAAAATTTACCTTGGAAGGGCAAAATTTCTATCCCGAGGTAAAAGTTACGTAGGATGAGCAATTTTACTCCGGAAGGAATTTTATACCTCAAAAAGGAGGTTTTCATCCTCTTCTAGCTGAAAATATTTTCAATAGCCAAAATAAACCATTGTCTCAAAAGATTTTTTCAAAATTTCATGATCACACTTTATATTTTGAAACAACATACTCTGAATCACCTAAGGCTAGAAGACAGAGGGAGTATAGGCAGAGAAAAACAACTGCAAAACAAAAATTTGTCAGTTTTCAGCCTGAACAAAATTCTCTCCCTAACCCCAAAGTGAGTCAAAATTCTTTAAATCATGATCAGTCAACGGTTGAGTCATCAAAACCCAAAGAAGTGACTCAAACTCTTGTACTCAAGGAGTACACATATAATGATGCTATGGGCAAACCTAAGACCACACAGGCTTGGGTCTCCCTCATAAATTAACTCATTTGTTTTACTATATGCATGACACATCCAATAAATCTCAGAGCAGCATCTGGGTTGTAGATAGCGGATGTTCTTGCCATGTGATAGGAAATAAAATCTATTGAGAAACACAAAGAGAGTTAATGGAGGACCAGATGCTTTTGGAAGCACTAAGGGTCAAATTTCTGGATAGGGAATGGTCATCACAAATGGGAAACTTACCTTTGATAAGGTAAATTATATTGATGTACTAAACTTCAATCTTATTAGTGTCTCACAAATGTGTGACAAGAAGTTGAATGTTTTATTTAATGTATCGGAGGCTATCATCCTTAAACTTGTTGTTGAAATACCTGAAAACATGATTTTAATCAAATCACCTAAGAAGGATGCTTTGTACATTATGGATATGGCACATACTGCATCTAAGGATGGTATCACCTACCTTATATCCAAGGTCTCTGTAGATGAATCGGATTAATGGCACAGAGGGCTAGGCCATGTGAACTTTAAAACAATGAACAAACTTGTAAAACATGGTTTAGTTAAAGGTTTACCTAATAAAATGTTCACATGTGCTGAGCAAAGTGTTGCTTGTCT
Source organism: Deinandra increscens subsp. villosa (assembly GCA_039602395.1). NCBI lineage: Eukaryota > Viridiplantae > Streptophyta > Magnoliopsida > Asterales > Asteraceae > Deinandra > Deinandra increscens. Next base: position 347,488 of record JBCNJP010000014.1, on the reverse strand, counting down.
AAAGGGTAAGCAACACAAATCTTCGCATAAGCTCAAAATGGAAAGCTCTATTTCGATGCCCTTAGAATTACTGCGTATGGACTTATTTGGTCCTACGAGGGTGAAGAGCTTAGGAAAAAAGTCTTATTGTTTTGTTATAACTGATGATTATTCAAGATACACATGGGTTTTCTTTCTTGCAATCAAAGATGAAACCCCTTAAATTTTAAAAGCTTTAATTATTCAGCTTGAAAACCAGTCCAAATTGAAAGTCAATACAATAAGAAGTGACAATGGTACAGGTTTTAAAAACCATCTGCTAAACTCTTTCTGTGAAGAAAAAGGAATTGCTAGGCAATTCAGTGCAGCACGAACCCCTCAGCAAAATCGTGTTGCTGAGATGAGAAATGGAACATTGATATAATCTGCATGATCTATGTTAGCTGAATCAAAATTGCCTGTAACTTTTTGGGCAGAACCAGTAAATACTGCATGCTATGTGCAAAACAGGATTTTTATTGTGAAAGGGCAACACAAGACACCATATGAAATTTGGAGAAAAATAAAACTTAACATCTATTTTCTAAAATCATTTGGTTGTCCTGTAACAATTTTACTAACCAATGAGCAGTTTTCAAAATTTGCTGAGAAATCCGATGATGGTTATTTTGTTGGATACTCTTGAGTATCAAAAGCATACATAGTATACAACATCAGTTATAGAATTATTGAAGAAACTATCAATGTTATCTTCAATGAAAAATCAAAGAACAGGTCTAAAACTGAGCACTCATGGTTATCTAACATTGATTCACTAACCAATGTTTTCAACATAACTTTTGAGAAGCCACCTAGTGAAAATGTGCAGGTACAGGTACCTCAAGTTACTGAAGAATATGGTAGGTTCAAAGGTGTTGATCCTCCATTTTTCTCATTAGTAAGCACAACGCCCTTTATTCTAGCTACAAGATTTGACTTGACTCCAGGAGCTGTTATTCACTTCAACTCTGATGGAAAACCTATTTCTCAAGTTGTAAATTAATCAGATGGATCAGCTGAAAACAATCTCATAATGTACAAAGATGCAGCTTATGACAGTGGAAACTCAAGTACTCCAAGTGATCAAGGAGATCAAGATTATCAAACTCCATATTTGGTTTCAACTCATAGTGACAGTAATGACTCAGACTCTCATTCTGCTGAGAAACTGAGTTCTCCTTCTCCAGTTGGTGAAACTGAGATATCTGAATCTATCCTTGAACTTGTTGTAGCACTATCACAAGAATCTCCATCTTCTTCACAGATACCAGAATGAGTGCTTATGAATGGACTTACTCCTTTAAATTTGCCTAAGCCTAGTTCTAGTCATGAATTCCTACCTTCATACAATTCCAGAGTCATAAAGTCACATCCTATGAAAAATTTCATCGGAGAGGTTGAAGCACCAGTGCTCACACGATGCAAATTAACACCAAATGCAAGTTTCTGTTTACATGCATGCTTCTTGTCACATGTACAACCCAAGAAGACAACTGAAGCATTGAGAGAGAACAGTTGGATTGAAGCAATGCAGGAAGAGCTACTTCAAATCAACAGACAAAAAGTATGGGAACTGGTAGATTTACCAAAGGATGCACCACCTCCTCTTGGAACCAAATGGGTCTTTAGGAATAAAAACGATGAGAGAGGCATTGTGGTAAAAAAAATAAGGCAAGGTTAGTTGTTCAAGGCTTTGCTCAAGAAGGAGGAGTTGCCGAGTAGGCTATGATGAAGTTTTGCACCAGTCGCTAGATTGGAAGCAATAAGAATATTATTGGCCTATGTTGCGTACAAGAACTTTCATGTCTACCAAATGGATGTCAAAAGTGCCTTTCTCTATGGATTACTGAACGAAGAAGTTTATGTGTGTCAACCACCTGGGTTTGAAGATCCACTTCATCCAAACAAGGTGTGTAAACTGATAAAAGCTCTTTATGGTCTTAAACAGGCACCACGTACCTGGTATGAGACCCTCTCTTGTTATCTAATTAATCATGGATACAAAAGTGGTACTATTGACAAAACTCTCTTCATCAAAACACTTGGTAAGGATCTCCTTATGGTACAAATTTATGTTGATGATATCAACTTTAGTTCAATTAATAATGTTCTTTGTAAGGAGTTTGAAGCCCTAATGAAACCCAAATTTGAGATGAGTTCCATGGGTGAACTCGCCTTCTTCTTAGGACTTCAAGTGAAACAATCAAAAGAAGGCACTTTTCTGAATCAAGCAAAATATGTTCAGGATATGCTTAAAAGGTTTGACATGTCGTCATCCTCTACTACTAAAACTCTTATCTCAACATCACACAAGTTAACTTCTGATGTAACTGGTGAACCTATTGATGAGCACATCTATAGAGTCATGATTGGGTCTCTGATGTATCTAACAACTAGTAGACCTGACATTATGTTTAGTGGTTTGCTTATGTGCTAGATATCAAGCTGGACCAAAGGAATCACATTTAGATGCTGTGAAAAGGATTTTTAGGTACCTCAAAGGACAACCAAAACTTGGGTTTTGGTATCTTAAGAACAAAGACTTCAACTTGAAGGCCTTCACAGATAGTGACTATGGAGGATACAATCTAGACAAGAAATCAACTTCTGGTGGTTGCCAATTTCTGGCTGACAGACTTGTCTCCTGGCAATGCAAGAAGCAAGCATGTGTCTCAACTTCTACAGCAAAAGCAGAGTACACTGCAGCTTCAGCTTGCTGTAGTTATGTGGATTCAAAACCAGATGATGGATTACGACATCAACTTTATGGAGACTCCTATGTATGATGATAACACAAGTGCTATCAACATTACCAACAATCCAGTGAAACATTCCAAGACAAAGCATATTGAGATAATGTATCATTTTATTCAAGATTGTGTTATAAAGAAGTTAATCAAACTTCATCGTGTCCCAACTGAAAATCAATTGGCTGACCTATCTACAAAAGCATTTGATGAGGCTATATTTTTCTACCTCATCACAGCCATTGGAATGATAAATTTTGATTAAATAATATCTTATCAAACTATTTAAAATGATTTTTGGGTCCATATCTTGATACAAAAAGAAAAAGAATATTTCTTTTCTTCTTCCGAGGTAAGTTCCTCCGGAAGAGCCTTTGAAACACTCACCCGAGATAACTTGTCTCGGGTAAAAACCTTTGAAAAGTCCTTAATACACAAAAAATTTGTCAAAAATGTGTCCGAGGTAATCTCACCCGAGATAACTTCACCGAAATAATTCTTTTATTTAGGTAGAAGATATCTCACCCGAGATAACTACACCCGGAATAAATTCTTTTATTCAGGCAGAAGATATCTCACCTGAGATAACTTCACTCGAAACAATTTTTTTTGTTCAGGAAGAAGATATCTCACACGAGATAACTTCACCCGGAATAACTTTATTTATTGCGGAAGAGGATATTTCACACAAGATAACCTCACCCGGGTTAATAAATTAAAAGGGCATCTCTTTTGAAGACCTCTTCCGAGGTAATCTCACCTGAGATTAAAAGTTACTTAAAATTTCAGTAAAAAATACCTTCCGAGATAATTTGTTACTGAAAATTTAACTAATGGGTTTCTCCTAATTAATTATCACCGCCCAAGCTGGCGATGGGACATGAGTTGGTCCAACGAGAAAATGCCACGTCACTCTAACTTTTTACTTTTACCAGACCCACTTGCTGATTTATAGAACCGCCTCTTCCAAATCACTCACTAAAACCAACAGTTGTTTTAACCTAAAACCCACGATCCCACAATTAAACAAGCATTCATCCCCACTTATTCCGGAATCCTCTCTCGAGCTAAATCAACCATTTTTTCTTCAATTTCCTACTCCTATTTATCCGATTCTACTCATTGCAAACCCTAATCAAACTCAATGGCACCTAAAGCAAAGAAAGGTCAATCATCTTCAGAAGCAAATTCTCTTTTCAATGCCGATAATAATACAATGGCCCTTCTCACCAAAACAGAGAAGAACACTGTCTTCCATGAGATGATCGATTTTTTACAGGCTTCACACCTTCATTTTTCACTAACGATAACTCCCCAAATCTGTGAAGAGGTGATTACTGAGTTTTGAGCAAATGCCTCGAGAACTAAAAATGTCAATGGAGTCTTTGAAGTACATTCACGTGTACAAAACAACAATGTGGTCATTACTGAATAAGTAATTAGGACTCACCTCAAATTTAACGATGAAAATGGCTTCAGAGAAGAAACTTCTGCTGAGTACATAGCCACATTAAGGGATGTTGGATATGGGGGTGATGAGAAGAAACTGAAGAAGTCCCAACTCCCTTTTAAGTGGAGGTTTCTGGCACATGTCATACTGGCATGCCTGTCCACCAAAAAGAGCTTTTATGAACTATATGTTGTACAAGCCTCGGCATTTCATAGCTTGGTACAAGGGTTGAATTTTAACTTTTCAAAAAGGGTACTCGAAGGACTTGCGGAAAATCATTCACCTAACAAAACTCTTTTCTTCTACATGTATCCTGTATATTTGCAGCACATTTTAAACTGCTTAATTCCTAACCTAAAAATTTCAGATAAGCTTTACAAGTTGAGACTTTTAAATGAAAAACTTTTCTCTTGCCTTTCAAGTAATGAGAAAAACAAAATATTTGTCGGGATAGACACTGACCAAGCTATTCCTGTGCCAAGACCAGCAGTGATTGCACCCGTGGCTGGTGCCCCTTTGCAATCACAAGCTAACCCTGAGCAAAATGCTCCTACTGACAACCCTGTGTCACCAGCAGTGGTTGAGCCAACAGCTGATAAACCTTCCTCTTCCAAAAAGCTCCCACCTAAAAAGAGGAAAAGAACATTAAAGAAAATTCCTATGACTGTCAGTTCATCTCAACCCACCATCCCAGAAATACCTGTTACAAAGTGTGCAAGGTTTACTCCACCTATGCAACCCATAGCCACCCAAGCTTCTAGCCCTGCCAAGGACAGAGTCCTTAGGCAGAAGAAACCTAAAAGGGATAGCCAAATCAAAGAAAAATCTACCAAGGGAGATGAGTCTCTAGGAAAGGATGTAGATCCCACATCCACTAGAAAAGCTCCAGTAAAACCAAACATGTCAACACCTCAAAGTGAAGGTGATGAAATATTCTTGAGTTCTCATGATACACCCTCCTCAAACACCCTACTGGCAGGAGAGGTGTTAAAGAGCTTCAAATAAGTCTCACCTAACCAACACTTTGCCGAGGGGTTTAGTCATAGGAGTTATGATATGGCTGATGTAAAAAGGGTTGCTGCTACACTGGGCTCCCTACTGGAACGAGTGGTCAGAGGTAACAAAGATAAGACCCAATTTATGGCAACTACGCAACTTTTGACCCAAGGGAACCTTTATTGGGACCCGAGGAAAATGAAGATGTGCTCAAGAATCCCAAGTGCCAACAAAATCAGGGGAGGAGCATGATCAAGTTAGGCTTGATGGCTCTTCTTTGCTCAAGGATACTGGTGTTAAACCAGTGGAGAGTAAGTTATCAATTAATGAATTAACGGTATTGTATCAAAGACTGCAAACCCAAGTAACTCCGCTTTCACACACTGTGAAAGTGCAGGGTGAACAATTGAAGAAGGTGCAAGATCAGCCAACAACTCTTGCTAAAACTCATGTTTCTGATAGTGAAGGTTCGAAATTTTGTATCACCAGCCCAACACAAGAACTCGGTGCAAATGAAGATGATACTACCAAAATGGGTGGGTACAAGAGTGCCCAAAGAAGTCAGGATGAGGTTGTTCAAGTCTGTTGGAGTGGAACCATTTACTGTAGAAGAGGTTGATTGTGATGGTTGTTTCTAGTAACCAGTTGATTGTGGTTGTTGTTCTTATCTATTGAATCCCTACTTGATTACCAGTTTTTTGACACAAAGAAATGTATAAGAAATATTATCTGAACAAAATTAAGAAGGAAAACTGAACCAAATATATAAAACATGATTACAAATAAACCAAATCAGAAGATAAATGAGATACAAATCGACCAAAATATAATTATGCAATTAAAGAAGATAAACATACGTTCATCCCTAATAAACTAATAAACCACATGCATCCATAAACATCCATTGAGGAAGAAAAAACAAACATGTATTTATCCTTAATCAGCTAATAAACCACATGCATCCATTAACATCCATTCAAGAACAACAACAAAAATGAAATTAAAAGGAGAACCATATAAATACCAACTTTCAAAGTAAGTAAATTCACGGAATAAATCAATAAACTCAAAGAACTACTGATTTGCATAATTCTTTGTGCATACATCATATGCTCCTTGCTGAAAGTAAATGTATTTTCCCTCATCATTATTATTGAAGATTACATGCTCTATATATAGACTAGATAAATACACAACGCACCCTTACACTATCATATCCAATACAATAAGTAATATCTATAACTAATACGCCCCCTCAGTTGGATTGGGAGGAGGACGAACACACAAACTGTCTCGAAAACTTGTAAATAGCGGACGAGGAAGGCCTTTAATGAAGATATCGGCATACTGATATTCTGACGGGACATGCAATACGCGAATTTGACCAACGCGGACTTTTTCACGAAAAATGTGAATGTCTATCTCAACATGTTTGGTGCGTTGATGTTGAACTGGGTTACCTGATAAATTAACAGCTGAGACATTATCGCAGTAAACCACTGTAGCACTGCGAACTGGGACATGTAATTCCAAAAGCAGATTTCGAATCCAGCTAGCCTCTGTAATAGCATTTGCTACACCCATGTATTCAGCCTCGGCACTCGATCTAGAGACTGTGGCTTGGCGTTTTGACAACCAAGATATGAGATTATCCCCATAAATACCCAATACCCAGATGTAGATCGTCTAGAATCTGGACAACCCCCAATATGCATCTGAATAAGCAGTGAGAGATACAGTGGGGAGCGTATTATACGAACGCCATAATCAAGTGTGCCCCGTATATAGCACAATATGCGCTTCATAAACAGAAAATGTGGTTCCTGAGGGGCATGCATAAACAAAAAAACCTGTTGAACAACATATGTGATATCTGGGAGGGTAAATGTCAAATACTGAAGCGCCCCAGCGAGACTACGGTATAAAGTGCCATCTACTAATAATGGACCATCAATTTCACTTAACTTCGAATTAGTGTCAACCGGGGTATGAGACGCTTTGCACTAACTCATAGATGCACGGTGTAAGATGCTTGAGCATACTGGGACTGCTGTAATAATAAACCGGATGTGTCTCGGGTAACCGTAACACCAAAAAAATGATGCAATAAACCCAAATCAGTCATAGCAAACTCTTTCGAAAGAGTAGCAATAATCGTCCGAAGAAACGTCGGATCGGAGGCTGTCAAAACAATATCATCATCATATAGTAGGAAATAAGCAATGTGTCCGTGGCAATACACAAATAAAGATGTGTCACAATGTTGTTCTTGAATCCCATGGATAATAAGAATGATGAAAAAAGATTATACCAAGCCCTCAGAGGCTATTTTAGGCTAAAGATCGCTTAAGGCGACACACATAATCTGGGGCTCTCTGTTCAACAAAGCCTGGAGGCTGCTGCATGAATACTGTCTCTGTCAAATCACCATGCAAAAATGCATTCTTTACGTCTAACTGATGAATTGGCTATCTTCGTGAGGTGGCTATAGATAATACGGTACGAATCATAGCCAGTTTAACAACTGGACTAAAAGTATCTAAGCAATCAGTCCCCACTGTTTGAGTCTTACCATTAGCTACCAACCGCGCTTTATATCGCTCAAGAGTCTTATCGGACTTAAACTTATGTCTAAACAACCATATGCATCGAATAACCGGTTGTCTCTATGGTCTAGGTACTAATTCCCATGTATCCATATCTTGCAAGGCCTTAAATTCATTGGCCATGGCTTGTTGCCAGTTAGGGTCAGATAATGCTTTTGCTTACGATGTAGGAATGGACGAGATGGTGGCTTGACTCGATACATGAAGGTTAAGACGAACAACCGGTTTGGTGATTCAGGCTTTGGCACAGGTGGTCATTTGATGTTGGTTTGGTTGCGGTTGGACCGATGTTGTGGACACAGGAGAGGCCGTAGCCTGGGATGACGAAACTGAAGATGACTCGGACGATTGAGGAGAGGTCATAGCCTGAGGAGATTGTGGGTGGACATGAGACGAGATGGGGCTGTTTGGTTGAGTCGGGTTGGGGTTTGGTAGAGGAAACCATGTCAATATATTCGGTTGATTGTTCGCGACTGGAGCGGGTGGTCGAGTGGTTTCATGATACGAAAAGACCGTTTCGTCGAAGAGGACGTGCCGGGAAATGTGGACTTTACCGGTGTTGGGTTGAAACATTATAAAAACATTAGTGGTTAAAGACTTGGTTAAGTTTTATAAAACTTACAAAACATTGGGCTTAAAAACAAAATTATTATTTTGTTTTTGATTGGGCCGAAGCCCAATCGGGATAAAGAAAGAGGAATGGGCCGAAGCCCATTTGACTTGGAAAAGGGGACTGGGCCGAAGCCCAGTCGGGTCCGCGAGTGGGGCTGGGCCGAAGCCTAGTCGAGTTGGGTTCGGGCCGGGTTCTCGGTTCGGGTCGGGTTCTCGGTTCGGGCCGTGAAGGAGAAAAGAAAAGCATTGGGCTGGTTACGGCCCAATACGATCTGGGCCGCGGGTCGGGTTTCCGGGTTCGGGGTTTTACTCGTCTAGTCGAGACGAACCTTCGGTTAAGTTTTCGGGTTAAACGGGGTTAGTTTGGGCTAAATGGGCTTACCGGGCCCAGTCGGCTAAACGTTTTGGAAATTGGCTAAGTCTTGACAACGTAACACTTGTTTTATGTTCGTAAAACGTTTTATTAGCTTATAACGGTTTGATAAAATATAAAATGTCAAATTTTATATTTAATTTCTTATTATTAAAATTCCATTAATAATAATATGTTATATTCTTAATTCCCAGTTTTTCAACGCGGATCTTCATATCGGTTAATAGGTTATTCATTCACAGCTAATTATGTAACATAAAACAATAAATCACGTAATTATCGCATAATGAAAAGTCAACAAAAGTCAACGGAGAGAGAGTTGACCTGGTTTTTAGGTCCGGTTGTCACATAGATGCACTAGTATCCATATACCATGTCTGAGCTGGTGGATAATGTCCATAAACCATATTCATTATGTTCTTTGCCATATCACCAACATTGTTCTTGGATCTGTAAGACCCTTCGTTCGAATACTTCTTGAACTAATTGTTCGACCAAATCCTTGCTCTTGAATTAATTCAGTTACTTATCCTAATGTATCCCCCCCCCTCCCCCCCATAAAATTATGATGAGTCTGATGACTTTTGTTTAATTTTTTAGTTGTCGTCGTCCAATATCAATTTGGATCCATAAACAAAAACAATTCGTTTTGTGTATATTAATTAGGATCCACGCAAACAAAAACAATTCACGTTGCTACGTTACCGAAAATCAAGATCGTCCATAAGAAGTCGGCCGTAACCGCTAGCGGGAAGGAGTGTTGATGACGACTAAAAGAAAATTAGGGTTTTGGATCTTTAGGCTCTGATGCCATGAAAGTAAATGTATTATCCTTCCTCATTATTATTGAAGATTACATGATCTATACATAGACTAGATAAATACACAACACACCCTTATACTATCATATCCAGTACAATGAATAATATCTATAACTAATACTTGCATCCATGCTTTTTCATATATGTAGCAATTACTCCATTTTATGACCATATCAAAACATAACTAGTATAGAAGAAAAAAATGTATCAATCAATAATGAGGCATAAATAAGGTCAGAACATGTACACATCGATAGCACAAAAACGAATTCGACTGACGTTCAAGAGAAAAGGGTTGAGAATATGCAAGTTCTTGATGCTTTGATGCTGGCTGAAAGAAATCGCAGTCAGAGAAAGCCCTAGGATTGAAGAAACGAATGAGGAAAAAAAGAGTTTTTATCAACATGAGATTTCGATTGATAGCTACTAATCTGAAGAAACGAATGAGGAAAAAAAGAGCTTTTATCAACATGAGATTTCGATTGAAAGCCCTAGGATTGAAGAAACGAATGAGGAAAAAAAGAGTTTTTATCAACATGAGATTTCGATTGATAGCTACTAATCTGATGCGATTTCTTGTACGGAAATGGTGGTGGCAAAAAGAAATCAATGGAAACTTGAAGATTGAATGAGGCGTCTTAGGGTAGAAGAGGGGTTTTAATCGGTTGCAGGTTTTGTGCACGTTCGGGTTAAAAGAAAATGGGCGGATCTTGATAGATCCGTGTGTATTTTGCCTGACCGCTTTGTCCGACAATTAGAGCGGGAAAAATGCTATAAGAAAGGTCGTGGTGATGACACACGTATTTTTTCTATCATGTCAGTTGATCGATCTTATCGTTTATTATATAAATATAGAATATATATATATATATAACAATAAATATAGATATAGTATAGATGAATATTTGTGCATTAATGAACGATTGTAAATGCATAATTAATATGATTACCCTATAATAACATAAGACAACTTAGAGTACAACTTTCACAACAAAAGGTACAACCATTCAAAGCATCCATTGTACAGCCATCTTTCCACATTTTAAAATTGCCTAAGTTACAACATTTCTTACACATTGTACAACACCCAAAAAATAAACGGGTTGTGTGGCCCATTTAATCCTTCATTTTCCTCCACTGGGCCCGCCAATCTTTCAACTGTGTCAAAGACCGGATTTTCCGGCAAGAGCGTAATGTGCAGATCTAGGGGAGTCGCTTCTCTCCTTTGAAGTGATGGAGCAGGTAAGCAACTCCACTTTCTATCAATTGCGTATCTCTCACTGATTTCTCATCTTGATTGTTTAGGGTTTGTGCTTTATGTGTTACCAGGTCTGTATCTTTATCTCTTCCGGTCGCCCTAGCACCTCTAATCGATCGATGGTATTTAGGGTTGGATTTACTCTTCTTTTTCTTTGTGTATTTTGTCTATCGATAACCCCTGACGGTCCCGAATTGGTTTCTAATTGTTTGCCTTATCATGCGATTCTTCTCAATTCAGTTAAGGAGACTAATCGTCAGGAGGAACCGTCGGATGTCTGTAGATGAAGGATGTTGCTTTGACGTTTCTTCCCAATTTCCGATCTTCGTACACACAGGTATGGATTTGCACAAATCAAACCCAAATTTGCAAGTTAAATTTCGTTTTTTCATGTTTGTCGCTTTTTCTTTGATTTTTTCAGGCATCCCTCATAAATTTTTGAGGGCAGGGGTCGATCGTTATACCGTTGCATCGTTCGTATCACCGAACTTCAGTTTAGGTTTATTTGCCTAAGACGTTTGTACTTTTTTGCAGTGTTTCTGGTCTCTGATCGGAAGATGCATGTTCACTGCCAGATAAATCACGATGGCCAGAGTATGCCTCCATACCCTAATTGTCTATTTACATATGTTGTGGTGCTGCTTCAGTCTCTGTGAGTGTATCTTCTTCATCTTCAAAGCAGTTGTTGGAATCAAATCTGCCTATCTACATATGTTTAAGACAGCGGCGACAATCGTCAGTGGGAACGACGATGTGCTTTTGGTTCGATACGGCGGCAGACCGAGATGATCTTTGGTGAAGATTACGGAAATCAAAACCTTTTCCTCATAAAACTAGGTACATATGTCATCCTTCTAACATTAGATTTATAATTTCTCAGGCTTTCGGACGATGGTGTTATGTAAAAGATTGGTGGCTATTGATTCAAACTTGGTGTTGTTAGAATTAAAAAAAACGCAGAAAATGAGATTCTCGCTGCTGTTCAAAATCTGAAATATGCAGGAATCATGATCGAGGTTTTGGTCCCTACTAACATGGCTCTACGTTAACTTTCACTCCATGCACTCAACAATCGCATAAGGTAAAACATTAATCTCCAGGCCCTAATTTGGATTTGAATTTTATGATCTAGAACCCGCTTGATTTGACAAATTCAATGTTTATGGTTTCGTTTTGGTAGATCCTGCTAAAAAGCCCTAATCTGGATCTGTATCTCATGATCTGGAACACACTTGATTTTACAAATTCATTGTTTAGGGTTTTGTTTTGCAATTCAATCCGTCAACACATCTGTATTTGATCTCCATAGAATGTGAAATATAAAATCTAATTTATAATTTAACAATTAAAACGAAGCTATGTTTTTTTAAATGGATTTTGTAGCGATTTCCTAGACTTCCTTACCTTTTTGTTTAGTTGTTGATGTGTGTATTTCCTGGATTTCTTAGGACTTCCTTATATAGACAAAGCGAATGTTTAAGCTCATGATACATGTTCGCTTTGCACAAGCCTTTCATCTTCCCATTTACACACAATAATTCTTTTTCTTTTTGTTCATTCTTAGCTTCATTTGCAGACTTCATTTTGTTAATGTTTGTTTATCCTCTGATATTTAAGCTCTATTATGATACTAATATACTCTGGAAGCAAGATATAGTTATTAATTACTAACGTGCTGTGTGTTTATAATAGATATAAACTAAGTTTGAAGCAAGACAAATTTTCTTTTATGCTCTATGTTTGGGTATTTTCTTCCAAGAAAAGCATTTATAAAAGTTGATGGTAAAGACTTGAATGGAGAAAATGGCAGGGTATTAAAGTCTCAATCTTTAATATTTTAGTACAAAATTAGAGGTCCATATCATATTCTCTTTCACTTAAAGGAAATCAGAGTTATTACTAAATTACTTGACTATTTATTTGAAGGCTGGAAATTTTAGAAAAGAATGGGATATTAAAATCTCAGTCTTCATACAAAACTGCAGGCCAATACTATCTTCTCTTCACTTAAAGGAAATCACAGTTAAGATTCTATTAGTTTACTGTTGACTGTTAATTTGATTGATTTTATTAAAAAGCTTACCAAATTTGACTTTTGTAAGGTCAAAGCTGATCTATGTTAGCGCACTGATATGATTCTCATATATTGTTATTCATTTTTTTTTGTTTTTGCTTTACCACTTAGTTATCATGGATTTGAATCTTTGATGTTAAATGTGTACTGAAGCATACTAATACATCTATGCTACACATGTTATTGTATAAGATGTGCCAAACCTAATTATACTGCATCTATATTCATTTTGCATTGGAACAGTTGGTTAAATTCATTGACTTGCTTACTTCTAATGTTTGGAAACTGTTTTCTGTAAAGAAAAAAAAGTGTTTAGGTGTACAACTGTACATTATGGACATGTTACATGAAAATCAGGACAACAATCCACCCAAGCTGCTAAAAAAAGATCTAAGGACAAACCTAATGATGCGAATGGGGCTTCAAGAGAAAATATGCAAATGATATTGCTAAACGCAGGTACCCGATTTTTTTAATCGCCGTACCAAATGTTTTTACATATAATTAGATGTAAAAGGATGATAAGTTGTGAGTTAAAAGAGGTTTGATGTAAATATATTTTTGCTGGATTATTTAACTGGGTATGACCCATTCAAACCATGTAAATTCAATTTCCGTTTACGTCTACTATGTATGTATTCCAATGTATGTGGACTTAAGATTCTTTCTTTACTTATAGTTGGCCATATGGTAAATTCTTGAGTTGATTAAAACACGTGTTATAGATTTGATTCCAGTATTTAGGTTAAATCCGTGTTAAAGAGATCAAAGAGTCTCAAAGCTTATTGATTGTATGACGTTGATGTTTTTGTCATAGGGATCTAAATGGTATTCCTGGCCACTGTAGGGGTGGCTATCATGAGTTCAAAAATTTGTTGATCTGATGTCAAAACGGTTTGGTTAAGGTAATTTGTTAGAGTATGTGTTATTTCCCTAATTTCTAATTGTTGAGTTGTGTATATAATGATAGAATTGATGATTTTTATGATTCTTTTTTATTTTCTTTTTATGCAGTGATCAAGGGGGTGATTATGGTATGCAAATAGAAATGCAATTGATAATCTGTACCTCTCATTCAGTTAAGGTAAGTTGTTAATTTATGTTTTAGTTTTTTAAAATTTATGTTGTATATATTAGACTATAATGGATGATTTTAGGCACAGTTCATGATCGCAATTCCGATGCTCAGTTTTTAGTTTTCACTGATGGATGGTAGGATCATGTATGTTAGTTACAGTTAAAGATTTGCATTTTGTTCATGATTTTATTGTGTCGTATGAACACTTCAACACTCGGACACTCGACATAAATCAATAAATATTCATATGGATGAGGTCATATTTATTAAAAATTACATTTTCAATTTTTCATGTACCTCTAATCAAAATTCTATTACATCTTTTGTTTTGATTAATTTGATATATATTTTATAATGTTACTGAGTTTTTGTAATCGTTCTTCTTCAGTTCTTTTTGTTTCAGCATAGATCATATGATTGGTTGGCATTCAAGCTTGGTAAAAAGATTCGTATTGGATCTTTTGGAGAACATTATCCGGGTAAATTATCCCCTCTTTACACTTCAACAGGTAATTACACCATATTTGCTTCTAATAAAAAATTGCAAATATGAAATTAATGATGTTTATGTTTTCAAATTTTATTACTAAACCTCATCATACTTATGTTACCTCTTATTTCAAGGTTAACCTCGATTAGAGAATGTTAATGTTTCAGAATTTAAAACAAAGGAGGGTATATTGGAAACTAAGTTTGTGGTAAAGAAAAGGTGTACGGCTCCAACAGAAGGTATATCATTATTCATCAAGTCAACAAGGGTTCTTATATGTTTAGTGTCAAATGTTAGTTCTTGGATGTATGCTATATTTCTCATCCTGCATTGCATTATGTGTTTTACATGGTAAGACTCTTATAGTAAAATTACAGCTCACAATTTATCAGGCTCACATATATTCTTTTTATAGATTCCAATGGTGCTGAGTTTCAGTTTAATTTTTATAAAGTTTAATTTGATTGTTATACTAAAAAATTTATTGATGAATACCTTCTTTAATCATGTCACCCACACATTATCATCTTCTTGGGTGTCTTTTTGCTTAGTCTTATACGTCATTTTTGTTTAAGCTTATTCTTCATTGATGCGTTTCGATTGACTAACCGGGTTTCTTAAAGGGCATGTCCCGCCGTGAAGCGCGGGTTGCCCCACTTGTTACATATGAAAGTATAATGAATTTATAACTCACAATTTTAGTAATAAATATCACATGTAAAAAATTTGAATTGATTGATGTAATCATTTTAACTAACATATATATATAAACATGATTTGTAACATCTTAACAAATATATTGTATATTAGGTTAGTAACCCGTGTAATACACGAGCTGAATAGAGAGTAATGATATTTGATAAATACAAAAGAAAAAGATAATGATCAAGAAATTTGAAAATTATAATTGATATAAAATTCTTATAACATTAAAATTTTTATTATGTTTAACAAGTTGTTGATTACTTTCCATAAAAGACTAAAATTATTGAGTAAATTAATAAAATCTACATTAATTTTATTAAAATTTTAAAATAAATTTTTAGGTTTGATAAATTGGTAATTAATCTTAATTGATTATTACTAAACTAGTAATTGATTGTGAACTTGACATGTGGCGGTGGTGATGTGGACCTTTTATAAATGAGACATGAAAAAGCAAATTATCCCCCAAGGAACAAGGTAGAGATGATTTGGAATATCAGAATAGAGGAGAATAAGAGAGATCTTGAGAAATATGATAAAGCTAATGATTTTATTGAAGCAAGTGTTATTACAGACGGAAGTGTAGTAACACATAGTTGAAGGTGTAAAGTAAGAGTCTAGAAGATCCTTTCTTCAGCCTTGATCCCAGCTATTTATAGAGCATTCAACATGTTCCGCCTGCACATGCACATCCGTCCCTCGCACCTGTCCAGCACATGCACATCCGTCCCTCGCACCGGTGATAATCATATTGTCATCATCCTGTCAAGCTCCATATAACACATCAGTTTGCAAGAGAGGACTTGATAGCAAATGGTCGGATGTGTAGACACATCCAAAACCCATTTTACTTCATCAAGTCCCCCAAGTCTATTAAGTGAAAAAATGAAGTTAATAGACTTATAAATTGATTGTTACACATCCGACATCTGCAACTGTTTGCATTTACTGTCCCACATGCATGTACAAGTCCAACTTCAAGTTCTGGTCACACATTACTTAAAACACATTCCACTTTAATCAAAATATATAGTTATTGCCAAAACATTTTAACATCATTGGAACTAATATTAACCATACCGGTTAAAAACCTTACCTCGTCTAGTCCCCTAGTCCATTGGCGAAGACATTTGTTAAAGCTAATGGACTATAAGAAATTATAGCTGATACACGTGCGAAACTCTACCTTAATACCAACCTCAACATTTCCACCTACTGCTCGCAACTGCAGACCCTGTTGCACATCCACTTTTATTTAACACATGCAATCTGTCGATCGAATCTCATCAAGTCCCCAGTCTAGTATGATGTGGTGTCAACTGCATCATGCTAGACTCCTAATCCACATTCTAGCCACCAGGAGACTCGGAAATGATAACATTTGGGCCTTAAGGAACATTGAAGAAAGTACAAGCATCTTATTATCCCAAAGAAGACTCAAAATCTTGCAATATGAAAACCCCTAAGCAATAATGTGAAGTCTTGTAAGGAGAATATAACAAACATTCAGCTATCCAATAAAAGCCCCCTTTAGCGTTTGCAACCTGCACATTTCTTCACACTTTTTTTATAAAGACCGAAAAACACTTGCGAAACCTTTGATGAAGTAAGCAGGATTATGTTCACTTTCACATATGCTTATGCCTCAATGTTGTTCCATAGCACATCCACTTTCCCAAATCAATTAGATGATCCTTCATAAACTTCTTCACAGGAAAAGATCAAGTACTTAAGAAGAAGAAAATCCTTCAGTTATGTAATATTCTTAAAGAAAAGAAGTCGTTATTTCCAACTCATGGTACATGGCCATTTATCAGTCACTTAGACCACATCCGGAGTTAATATAGCACTTAGCTATTTTTCAATCACTTAGATTGTTTCCGGGAATTTGAATGGCGCTTAGCCATTTCTATAACCCCGTAGGTTACATCCGTAAGGATGTTGTGTAAGTGATCAATTTGTTTGGTCTCTTAGGACCACATCCAAAAGGATGTATAACCGTTAACCGATTTTTGACCTCTTGAGTCAAAAAATACATGGAACGTATCCGCATCGGTCTCATGGAACGTATCCAAAACCGGAAATACATGGAGCATATCCAATTTAGTGCTTTTCGCACTCTTCTTTTTTTTTCTTTTTTCTTTTTATCTTTTTGTATTTTTTTTTAACTGGCGACACATGCGTCCATGTGCCTTGCCATTTTCCCGAACATATTAAGGAAAAAGAATATTGTCTATACGACTTGATTCAGAGTATGATTACAATAGTAATTTAACTCAACACCATGCTGATCAGGCATGTGTTCTAGTGAAATTATCTTATGCACCCCTGACATTGTCTTTCATAGATTTAATAGAATATTTAAAGCACGTTTTTATGAATTTAAAAACATACCTGAGAGCACCAGATCCCTCTACATATGAAACCTTCGCAAATGTATTTCATTTGCAAGTGAATAACATTCCATATCTGAGAACCAATATGTTCATCAGCCCTTCCAATCAAAGTACAAGCTTCTTCATGTTTATTTCTTTGCATATGCCACTATCGCAAGTGTAATCTATCCCAAACCTGAAGCACTTTAGCCTGATTTCCCTTAAACAACACATGTAACATTTCCTGTTTACTTTACCAACCATTGTATCGCAAGACTTCGACATTTCCAGTTCACTTTAACTTTCCCATCTACAGCATCTTGCAACACATTCTTGAGATAGCCCAACTTAAAATTAACCATCTATTCTAGCACCATGTAATCATATCCACTTTATTGTTGTCCACACTTCTGCCTTAACACCACATATTTCCTCTTTAAATAAACCCCAAACAAATTATTTCCTACAATTGTCATCGATAAACGGAAGCCACTTTCCCTATGACCCTTTCACCACTATTCTTGAATCATATTAGTAGCTTTCTTTCCATCTAAATGTCATGTAACATGTATTGATTCTTCATCATGAACTAAAAGCATCTGCTTGTGTCAAAACACAAAATCGCACATGTGTCGTAACTCCACAGTTATTTGTTAATAGCACATACCAATATATTCTGCAAAATCCCTTGAAAATATTTTGAACACATCACATGCTAAAAGAATCACATACTTTGTCTAATTATTGGGACCGCCTAAAAAGAAGTTGCTCATGCATATGCTAATTCACCCCACTTAAGCTCATTAATATTTGCTCAGAATCATCATAGAAACACCAGCTCACAAGCATTATAAATCACCACATCCACTTAACTCTTCATATAATATCAACACATCCACCTTAAGCCCCCATATGCGTGAATCAGTACCACAGCCAACTTTCCATTTTATCACGATAACTTTATTAATTCTCATAAAAGTTTCCAAATACCACCAAAATTTCCCATATCACCCATACCATTGAAACATAAAATGCATCAAGAAACTGCTAGGAACTTGCATTTGCTTCTTATACCATCAAAAACTTTCCTATCCTTCACTGTATTTCCAAGACCACCACAAAAGCAAATGCATATATCTGAACTTCCTATTTATCAAATGTTGCCTTGGAATTCAAAACTCACACATCCTTATAATCATGAAACTTTCTTGTCTTTTCCTCAAAAGACCATTCTTAAAGATCCATCTTTATATTAACTTTACATTTTCCATCAACGAACTCACAAATATTTTTTTTTTTACCCGTCCACATCTGACCCACTTTCATGACTATGCCGTCTTCCTTATTCCTAAAAATTCCCTTAACTTGTCCTTTACATGCCCATTTACCAACTGCTCATACATTACTTATAACTAAATAACCATCAAAAAACCCCTTTGTACCTGACTATACTTTTCAGAAACACACTTGCAAAAAATATATTATCATACCCCAATTCATATTTTAGTGAGACGTCGTAAGAATCCCATGCTGATAACCTTTTGAAGCTAAAATCCATCAGATTAGTACACATCCGAAATTTTCCCAAAAAACCACCAGATCAGCGAATATCCGAAATTCTCCTCAAAAATCATCAGATCCACACATATCCGAAATTATCCCAAAAATCATCACTTCCAACCTAGCCATTGCCACCTAATGTCATGGTCGTTTCTTTACCTTTAATCTTCTGATAGCTTATACCAAAATCCCAAAGACAAAAAGTTGCATATCCCATCGAGTAGATCTCTTATATATAAGTCTTACTACCACATCCGTAATACTTCAGAATTCCCATAAAGATTTAGCAACCTCATCATCCCCACTCTCAAACTTTTTTCCTTATAAGATTTACCACTACTTAAAACTAGCCAGTGAGCACCACCACATTTTTTAAAACCAAAATCCATAATTCCCACACTTCCATTTCTTCTTATATCGACCACATCGATTGAAGGGCCAAGCATTGAATCAAGTTGGATCAAGTTAGTCAACTTGTTAACCCCTTTCACTCCCATATGTCACATAAGATGACATTAACAACCAAACATTAGAATTAACAATAATTAATCTAGATTTTCCAAGTATCAACATATTTACTACTTTATGAGGTGTACCCAATATTCCTTATCCAATTATATGCATATGCATTTCCCCTTCGTTCTTAAGTTGTTTAAAAATAAAAAATTACTTAATTCTCGTAATTCTAAAAACTCCATTTTGCACTTAACAATTTTAAATTTCATAATGAAAACTCATCTTCCTTTCCTATTTTTTTTTACAAAAACGTATAAGGGATATATCAAGTCTGAATTTGGTTACATTTAGATAAGGAATAAGTGTTTCAACTTAAACAAGAATGATGAACTAACAGTTTTAATCATAAACTATATAACAAAACCAAATATGATCATATTTGATAAAGAAGGAAGAGTTACCTCATCCGGCAAATTAGTAGTTTCGTCGCAAGTGTAAAACTAACATTGATGCGATGACAACTATGGTCAGAACACATCCGACCCAGTGTAGCACTTTCACCCCTTGTAAAGATAACTCCTTTCACCAGTTGACTCTTCCGTGAATGAAACTATCTTCTTTTTCTAGTAACCCTTTTAAGCACTTCTGACAATGCAAGTGATCATAATCTAGGCCACGTAATCTCTTGACGGAAGCGCATCAAACCACATGCAAGTAACCTCTCAAATATAGAATATAGATTATTTGCATGTGTAGACAATCCTTTCCACCTATACTCATTTTTTGCTCGCAGAATTT
This sequence comes from Deinandra increscens subsp. villosa, assembly GCA_039602395.1. Lineage (NCBI taxonomy): Eukaryota > Viridiplantae > Streptophyta > Magnoliopsida > Asterales > Asteraceae > Deinandra > Deinandra increscens. Next base: position 327,071 of record JBCNJP010000014.1, on the reverse strand, counting down.
TCCTACACTCGCATCCTAACCTTTACATATGGGTAAGTGCATATGCCATACTCAACAATGCTTTAACCCGATCTTCGAAAGACCACCTATGCACTGAGCATATAGTTATTCGGACCATCTATAAGAGGCACATCTTACTGCTACTGTAAATATGCAATACCTATGCCTTTTCTTCCATTACTTGAACCATCCACCCATGACCATGGTTGTAACAAAGTTAAATCCCATGAGATATACACTTACACATGCCACCCACTTTTTCTTTCACTTTAGCACTCACTTTTTTATTTTATGAACCTAAACAACCCATTTGAAACCACGTATATTTCAATTACCAACCATTGTTCGCCATGTAACTTCTTCTTTATTCACATCTGCATCCCAGATCCTAACACCAAATCTTTATCAAACATAACCAAATCCAACACTTGGGACCGGTATGCTCCCTCCAAGGAATGTAGTGAAGACAATGTCGCTGTAGACGTGGGATTCCACTAATGAATCTGTACTTGGAAAATTATTCCGTAAGTATATGCTTCCCCAATTTGTATCCCAGAACCTATAAAACTATCACATGTGCGCAGATCCTTTCCTTATATCAACCTTCACTTCCCTTCATTCACATTTGTATACTAGAATCTTACACCAATCTTTATCAATAGCCGCCAAATTCAGCACTTGGGATCGATACGCTTCCCGCTGATAAAAGAAATAAGAATGGCTTCCATCCCCAAAGTCACCCATTAAGTCACCCATTAGTGTCTGCACATGCATGCTGCAATACATTTTTCACATAGCCCCAAGCGTTGCAAATTACCCTTAATCCCAACCACAATGTATTAACCTTTCTAACCAAGTTCACACCCTTGTCCCATATCAAATCCTTCAACTGAACCCTGCACCCGAGCCTCCATCAAGCTTCATGTTGGACAACTCATAGTAGAAAAATTATTGAAACAACTTTCAAAATCATTAAGTAGATAGAAGTCCAAATTGGATGATGTCTCCTCAAAGTTGCCAGCCACGAAAATATACTTTCAAATTAACTTGCAAATTTTACTACTAGAGTTGATGAAAACCATTCAACTGGTATCCTCAACAACCACCAACTTTATCAATTTTTGTCAACCACCACTTAAACTTAACTCCAAGTAATTTCACCATAAACCATAGAATCACCAAGTAATCCCGTAACAGAAAACCAGAGTTTAGACGGCATCTTCTCCAACCAAGGTATGAACACCAAGAACATACATGAGTATGTGTTCAAATTTGCAGAAACCGTTAAAATAACCAGAATCTCGACTGTCCCGAACAGAGTCGACACGCAATTTCGATCAAAAATATGTCCTCCCTTCATACCAAGTTGCTCAGGACCTCTCGGAATCGCCAAAAAACACGCCAAACGAGCACAAAACAAAGGACACCAAGATTTCGAAGTAACCTGTGATCTAAAAAAGAACCTTAATTCCAAATCACAAACACCTACTATGACCCCCTATGTAATCCTTGATCACAACTTCGTGAACTATAAAGTTTATAAACTTCCATGAAAACAACAGCAACCACATTTTGCGAAAGCACAATATACCGATGCTACAATCATGTAACAGGCTAAACCTCTTTATTTATACCCGAAAAAAAAATCGTGTAAAATTCAATGAATCATCAATCTGAAGCCACAAACCAAAAAACTTCCATTTTAACTCCATTGACCATGGAAACAGTCAAAATCAAATGTACACCATGAAACAGAATCGATAAGCTCACAATACCCCACCATACCTTTGAGTTGAACCATCCCCTGACCAAAATACCACAACCTAAAAAATAAGCACACAAGTTCATGTCCTACGGAATTTCCAGAAATCATGAAGTAATCTCTTCTAACACTTCACATAACTGGATCAAAACTTATTCCGGTCAAGAACACTCCTTCGTTTTGAGACTACCCTTTTGATTAAACTCCGAGTCACCAAAATAGTTAATATAATACACCTTTTAACGCCATATTATTTTCAGATATGTGATGACATATTCTTCCTTTTTCATGTAATCCATCAAATTTTGTACAAATTTAAAAACAACTAAAATTTCTCACAACAAGTCAAAAGATGATGTCTGACTTTGAGAAATTTAGGACCAAATTTATAAAAGAAACATCAGACCACTTAAAATGCTCTGAATTAACACATCAAATAAATATGAATTGACACTTTTGATTTATGAAGAACAGTGTAATAATTTTAAAATAGTATAATCAAGGTCTGCAACTACCCGGAAAAGAATCGAAATGTAACTTTGATTTAAAATAAGCAATATTTCATACCAATTTGTTCTACCGATCACCGAATTTGTAAAGACATGAAATATGTGCGGGTAAAACCGAAAAACGAAGAGTATAACAAAAAATTGGCCTCTGATTTGCCGAAACTCCATTGATTTGTTATAGAAAAGTGATGTCTAAAGATAATAAGATGAGATGAAGATCAAATTTAAACTTGATTTTAAATTAAAAACAAAATTCAAATAGATTTTTATCAAGAGAATGATTTACACACACTAAAAACAATTAAGTATGTGTTTAGCAAGAAATATCCATAAAATATAATTCTGATTTTGAACGCACAACTATAAAAGTTTTGGACCTGGACAACTTTAATTTTCTTCCCCTTTTACCACAATGACGACAATGAATCCAAACATAGATCGAGATCAGAGTTTTAGCTTCCCTTACACGCCTGTACATTTGAGTGCGTACTCTGATATCTTCAAAAGTTTGACTATATTTCTCAAAATGAGTTATTAGAACCCAGAGGTTTCCGATTCAAAATCACCATATATTATTTTAAAATAGTTGACTCAGAAAAAGTCAAAATCAACTAGAACACATAGATTTCTCCTGGTAATGAAGTGAAAATTATTCCGAAGAAGATCGAAATGCCATCACAATCGAGACGACGCATTCCTTACACATTGATTCGTTCGATCCAACACCGAATCTCAAAAGCATTCAATATATGTGTAAAACGTAAAAACTAGCAAACGGAACTAAATGTCTCATTTTTTTTCTCAAAAACCCAACGATTCTCATAAAAAATTAACTTCTAGTGACACCAAGATGATATAGAACCATAAATCGAAGGTTGACTTCCCTATTAAAATGAATCCAAAAGGATTTAAATCCACAACACTAATTACACATAAACATTCCTTTTAAGAAAATTGAACGAGAAATGTCAGATCTTAAACTCTCAAATTTTCAAATTTTAGTGCCCAAACTTGATTCCTAAGCAGCAAAATATGATTTGAAAACAAAGATTTGAAGTTGATTTTGAAATTCAAGCAACTGTGTACTACTCCTTGATCTAGAAAAGTCCTTTTATATATATTGACAAAAATAACGATTTTAATGAAGTAGAATTCAAACATAAACTTAAGATCTGAATGCTAATTCTGTTCACACACATGTACACGTTTGAGTTTATTAAAAACAAAATCATCTGACCTCAAAAAATTTAAAAAGTTTGACCAAATTACTCAAAAGAAGTCAATTTACTTCAGAAGTTGTTGTCAAATCAAAAAACAAATTTCAGAGATTAATATCAAAATTATGAATAATATCATAGGAATTCATACCTGAAACAAGCATAAATGTAAGTATCTCTCAAATGATTATAGATCTGAAAGTTACCAATTCAGAAATCACCTGCAGAACGAATTTTTTTCATAAATAGTATTATTTAATAAATCTTTAACAAAAATAGGGGGTCTTTATTTTTTTTTTCAGAAATGGTTATCCCGCACTTCCCAAGTGCGGGGGTTAGGCTCGGGTGTGGCTCGGTGTCGTCTCCAGGACCGAACGAAGAAAGAGTGGGCCCCACTCGTGGTTCCCAACTGCGGGTTACAGGGAATCGGAAGAAAAGGGCCCCACCCGCACTTCTCAACTGCGAGACTAGGTCAAACCAGAGAAAATGGGCCCCACTCGCGGTTGCCAACTGCGGGAGATCAGAAACATCAGAAACCCTAGTTTTGTTTTTTTTAAAAAAACAAAACACTGATTTGAATTTAAAGCACTGCATGCATGTGATATTTTCTGTATGCTTGTGACAATTTAAAGCAGACTGCATGCTTGTGACCATTTAAAGCAAAACACTGATTTGATAACTCGAATTGATGGAGCATACGAAAAAACACTGATTTGATGACTCGAATTTTTTTTTTTGAAAGGCAGTGATTTGATGACTCGAATTGATTCCTGCATACAAAAAAACATTGATTTGATCACTCAAATTGATTAAGGCTGAATTGATTCCTCTGTAAAAGCAATGATATGATGACTCAAATTGATTGAATGAGAACAGTAGAAAACGCCATCTTTAAATTGAGAGTTTATCTCAGTTGAATTCTCACAAAACACCATCTTCTTTAAGTATTTTCAAGTGCAGAAATTTCAATCACCACAAATCCAATTAAGAAAATGTCTTCTTCATTTAGTCCATTTTTGTTAAGAATTTTCTGGGGTGGTAGCATATCATTCCAGAATGGTGTTGTTTCATCCTCCGAAGAAACTAATATCTCAACATATCCCACATTTCAGAAATTTTCATATGAACAATTGGTTCATATTGTATACGGCTTATTTGGTGTTAGCCAACAAGATTATAACGTCACTATTTTGTTGCCGTATGAGTTTCAGGGGCTGCGCGATGTTTCAATAATTAAAGATGATGGGAGTTTAGAAATGCTGTTCTATTTGGCGGGAACAAAACCTAACTACGTTGGTGATGTTTACGTTAAAATGGAAGAAGTAATCAACACTTGTCATACTGGTTATAATAACCAGGAGAATAGTGGTTATAATAACCAGGAGAATACTGGTTATAATAACCAGGAACCGACAAATTCAGCGGAAGGCGGTGGCTTTGATGGGTCTGATGGCTACATATCATCATCAACGTCCGAAGAAGATAGAGATCACCTCAGGGTCGTAGAGGAGGATGACACCGATGAAGACGGCTACGATGAACCAGCCGCAGAATATCGCGTGGTAAATCATGCATCGGGTTCGCAAGTTCCACAAGTGAACCCTGATATTGACACTTCTGTTTTGGAAGAGCTAGAAGATCATGATTTACAAGAGGAGGATTTTATGGTTTTCTGGAATGAAGATACAAATGTTATTAGAGCAGGTATGTACTTCAAGTCGAAGAAGGATGTTCAACATGCTGTTGGCCAGTGGAACATTAGTCAGGGTAGAGAGTTCTATGTTAAAGACAGCAGGCCGGGGAGATAGAACGCAATATGCAGGACTAATGCTCCTGGCTTTGTAGCCGACATTCATTGTAACTGGATGGTCTCTGCCACAAGACAGGGAAATGCAGCTTCTAGTTTGTGGAGGATTATAAAGTGGGTTCGTGGTCATAACTGTTACGGGTCATCCGTTGGTAACAACAACACAAGTCTTACATCAAGGTCTATTGCATCGTACATCAACCATGCAATAGTTGCTGATCTTACATTTCCTGTTAAGCAAATACAGGCATTTTGTAAGGATAGATTTAGTGTTGATGTTTCTTATATCAAGGCCTGGAGAGCTCGTAGAAGAGCTATTCAAAATATTTATGGCAGCTGGGAATCCAATTTTGAAGAACTGCCTAAGTATATCAACGCATTGCAACGAGCAAACCCCAGTACTGTTGTGCAGTGGCGTCATCAAGCGGACGGGTCATCAAGCTCGTTTGTATTTAAGTATGTATTTTGGGCATTTGGACCGTCCATAAAAGCATTCCATCGATGTCGACCCGTTGTATGTATTGACGGAACACATTTGAAGGGGTCTTATAAGGGGAAATTGCTTATGGCGGTATCAAAAGATTCCAATGGTTACATACTTCCGGTAGCCTACGCTATCGTTGACGAAGAGACGAATGAAAGTTGGGGTTGGTTTCTTGAACAGTTTGGAAGACATGTACGATCAGATTCTCAGAAGAATCTGTGTGTTATTTCAGACCGGCATCAGGGCATTATACACGCTATGAATAACCTTGAAGGATGGAATGACACAGTAGTGGTTCATCGCTATTGCCTACGTCACATTCGTAGCAACGTTATGACCAAGTTCAAGTCAGTTGAAGTTAAACGTCTCTGTTGGGGGATTGGGTCCACAACACAATCCAGAAAGTATCGATTTCTTGTGAGACAGCTGAGGGGTCTAAATGAAGAAGCTTGGCAATACCTGAAAGAAATTGGCTTAGAGAAGTGGACTCTGATGCATGATGATGGACAGCGCCGCTGGGGTACCCTCACAACTAACATCTCGGAGAGCATGAACAATGCGTTACGGGGTGCTAGGTTGCTGCCAATTAAGGCGTGTATTCAACTCACCTTTGAGAAGACAGTTAACCACTTTGTAAAGCACAGAGAGATAGCTGTTAGTTGCATTACTGAATTAACCCCACGCGTATGGGCTGGTTATAACTTAAGTTATGCGAAGGCAAGGGAGCACACCGTCACCGTGTTCAATGTTGATGCAGGTATTTATAGGGTCACATCAAGGGTGCAACAAAACGATGATGGTGGAAACGACTACAGAGTGTATTACAAGGCAAAAAATTGTGATTGCTTTAAGTGGCAAACTCAAAGGCTTCCTTGTTCACATGCAATTGCAGTGTGTCTTCATAAGGGTAATGACGTCGGAAAAATTATTCATAAGGTGCATAAGACTGGAACCTATCGTCATCAGTACGATTCAAATTTCCACCCACTTGCACACCAAGATTCATGGAGAGATCCGGGTTGGAGCATCAGAGCCAACCCAACTAAATTGATAACATCTAGAGGCCGAAGGAAGACGAGAAGGATTCAAAATGAGATGGATCAACACCACCGCGAAGAATCTGGCCCTAAACGATGTTCGAATTGTAAGCAGCCCGGACATAACATCCTTAGGTGTCCCTATGGACGTTAGGATTCTCCTGAGTTTGTTTGTATTTTCTATTGTTATTTAATGTTTGTATCAAATAAACTTGGCATTCCAAAATTTATAGCCGTTATATACTACTGTTTGAAATAATAAATAAATATTTAATAAAAAAAACAATTATAGCCGTTCAAAATATATAAAATTAGATTGTGAAACAACCTAAGATACTTATTAAAACTGAAAAACAACCTAAGCTACTTATTCAAACTGAAAAACAACCTAAGCTACTTATTCAAACTGAAAAACAAACATTAAACAGACAACCTAACCATTACACAGACACACGTAAATTATTAACCATGAAACGAGTTATCAGACGAGTAGCCGTTGTATCCATCTGAGACGTAGTCCTCTGGATAGTGTACTTGTCCAAGAAAACGTATACCTGCAAAAAACAGCTAGGAAAACGTATACCTGCAAAAGAAAACGTATACCTGCAAAAGAAAACGTATACCTGCAAAAAACAGCTAGGAAAAAGCAACCTGCAAAAACAGACAGGCTGGAAAAAGGAAAAGCAACCTGCAAGCTTTTGGCTTCATTCAAACAGCCTGGAAAAACAGGCTGGAAATTCACATGCTAAATATTTACCATAACTCTCAACCTTGGTCATTACTCCCTATAAATACCTCTTCAATGTTCACCATCTTCCATCACCACTCATCAACATTGATCATCAACCTTGGTCATCTTAAAAAATATAATGTCAGACAACAAAGGCAAAGGTTTGGCTGACCAAGAATACCATTCACAACCAACAAATAAAACTGGTAGCTGGGTTCCTGTGAAATGGAGACGTATGAGTTTAAAACATTCTGCGTCTTCATCGTCTGCAAAGAAAGCCGATGTTGAAGTTGTCCCAGAGTATATGCTAGAAAAAACAACTGAAGCTGTGTCGGAAGCTGTGCCGACGGAGGATGTCCACGAAGGTATGCCTGAAAAAACAACTGAAGATGTGACCGAGGGGGTCGACGGCAGTTGGTCTGCTAATGCCATTGAGTTCTACAACAATGGGGATGCTGTATGTTGCTTCTCTCGTTATTTGGACTTGAACCCCCTTGACAAACATTTTTGGGGGACCCTGTTGGGTTACGAGTCTGATGGGCGTCTTTCAACATTGGTAATTTAATTTTTGTTTCTTTGTGTTTCTTCTCTCTCATGTTTTACCTTGCTCACAATGTATATAATAATATTTAAAATTACAGCATATTGAAGGCTGGGTCAAGCGAATGATGGAATGTAGACTTGACCAAGTAAGGAATAACGGCTCCTTGGGGCTTCAATGGACCATTCTACCACCCCAGTTTCGTAAAGATATAATAGATGAAAAAACCAAGCATGGTGCGATGTACGCTAACGGAAGTAATGAATTATATCCTCCATTCTGGGAGGTTCGGTATGTCTATTTTCCGTTATATGTTACACGTATTGATGAGTGGCTTCTTGCTCGTATCGACTTGTATACGATGGAGATGGTTCAGTATTGGACCAACCATAGATATTCAAATGAATATAGGAAGTTGATTTCGCCAATATTAGAAACAATTCCGATAGGTTTCGAGTGGTTGTTGGAGGAGATACATTACTGGCATCATTATAAGGGACCACCACTGAGTTCTGAAAACAGAAATCTCAACGTGCACGTTGCTAATGAAGAGTATCTTCCTCAGGGTGGTGTTGAACTCGGGGGTGATTCAGGAGTTCTAATGTGTTTGTTAATGCATAATCTGGTTCGCAATAAAACTGTTAATATGCAGGGAGATTTTAAAGACAGGTGCCTGCGATTTCGACGACACATGGCAGATAGAATTTATCAGGGTCGTTTCTTACCTGGTTAGTTGATTTAATAAAAATATGTTATAATTAAATATGCATTTGGATGGCGAAAATAATCTAACCTCTTTTTGTTTGATTGATAGAAAACGCTAAGAGAAACCAAGAAACGAAAAGAATTGAATTCGTGTTAGCAGATGAAATTACATCTTACCTTTGGTCCCCAAATGCCTATGAGTTCTACTTCAATGGTGATGCAGCATACTGTCATTCGATTGTGCTAGAAAAACAAAAACTTAACAAGCGTTTTTGGGGAACTCTCTTGGGTTATGAAAACGATGGCCGTCTATTCAAAACGGTATGAATAATATAATATTTAGTTTCCCATAATATATGTTATTCCAGATTTTTTGATTATAGATTATTGTACGAACAGCATGTTACAGGATGGGTCAGACGAATGATGCGCATGAGACTTGAAAAGATAGCAAAAAAGGGTACGGAGGGGCTGAATTGGACAATGTTACCACCAAGCTTTCAAGCTGAACTCTCAGTTCAAAAATGGGAGGACATGCCAGTGACATATGCTAATGGAAAAGACGAACTTTACCCTCCATTTTGGGAGGTTCGGTATGTTTATTTCCCATTACACATCGAATCCATTGATGACTGGATACTTATGCGAATCGACCTAGATACAATGGAGATGGTTCAGTATTGGACTAACCACGTATACCGTGAGATGTATCAGAAACTGGTGTACACCAAATATATAGCACTCATTCCACATAATATGGATAATTTGTTGCACCGAGTTGGTTACTGGAAGAAAAGGTACTCTGATCCCCTTGTTAGAAAGGCAAATGAAAAGAAACTAACACACGTTGTCTGTGAAGACTATTTGCCTAAGAATGGTGGTGACCTCGGTGCTGAATCGGGAGTTATTGTATGTTTTTTAATGCAACTGCTAGTGCAAGGGAAGACATTACCCATGGATAATCAATTCAAATCCATGTGTGAGAGGTACCGTAACTACATGGCGAATCAGTTTTATAAGTATCGTTATCAAAACTAATGTACTGAACTTTGTTGCTTTCGAAAATCTTGTTGATTTGCTGTTTTGTACCTCTTGTATGTCATCACTCGTACCTCCGTTTAGCATGTATGATATATGAATGAAAAGCTTGTTATAAGTACTCTGTTTCATGTTTGAAATGCAAAAACTAAATACGAGGTATAATGGGTGAAAACGACACGTTAAGATGGCCATCTAAACCTAAAAATGTTGAAAATCTTGTTGATTGGCTGTTTTGTACCTCTTGTATATCATCACTCGTACCTCCGTTTCAGATGTATGATATATGAAATAAAACCTTGTTATAAGTACTATGTTTCATGTTTGAAATGCAAAAACTAAATACGATGTATAATGGGTGAAAACGACAAGTTAAGATGGCCATCTAAACCTAAAAATGTAGAAAATCTTGTTATATTGGCTCCTTTTGCAGGTTGCTTTAGCAGGTTACTTTTGCAGGTTGCTTTAGTAGGTTGCTTTAGCAGGTTGCTAGAAAATAATATAAATTTATTATTGCTAAAAACGCTCAATATAATTTTTTTAGAACAAACAACAATAAATTTTTAAATAAAGGAAACAACAATAATTTTTTAAAACAAACAAAGGACATCTATCAATGATTATGACCATGGGGTCTATACAGTGGACCACCCGATATAGGGCATCTGGTTGGGTTCCTATTCCTTCTACCACGTCCTAGCTGCTCATCCTGGTCTTCTTGTTGAACTTCCGGTGTAGATGAAAAATTTCCACCATAAGGTATTGGTGAAATATTACCCCTTGTCTGCGGTGGGCGATTGTAGTACTGTTGGTTGAAGTTATCCACATCAAATAAGCTAGAAAAAAAAAACCCAGAGAAATCTTGTTGAGTCTGGGTTTGCTCTTCTTGTTGGGGTGTGTAATATTCTTGATGCTCTTGATTGATCATTGGGGAGAATTCCATTGGGGATAAATGTGACGAGGCTCCTTGGTTCGATGATTCTCCGAACCCGTCACCACCAACAGTACTATGGCTGAAGTCTGAATTTTGCCAAGGGGTAAACTGTAAACTAGTCTCATTCATTGAGCCACTATGATGACTCATGAATTCCTGATTCGTTGAACTACTAGCCTCATTCATTGAGCTGCTGGATTCTCCAGTTTCATTATAACTATAATTAGGAACATTTCCTGTATATGGTTCTCGGAACCGAAAATATGTATCCGTATTCCTTTGATCAGCTCTTGTAACCGGACGATCAACATTATAAGGAGGATGTGGGGGAAACTCAAACGGGTTCCATTGACTAGCCAAATGCGACGTTTGGTAGTCAAGGTTATGTTGCGCACCGGCAAGATTTAAATAATGCTGCGCCATTTGTTGAACCCCACCCAGTTGATTGTCAAGACCAAACGGGTTATCTTGACTTGCCATTCTATGCATATCCCCAATGCCCTGAGTCTACAATGTTATCCAACAAGACAAGTTATAATAATTTTTAAAAAGCAAAATATATAAAGTTATGTATTTAAAAAAATCAGTACATACCAACAATTCAAACCTTCCACCAATGTTCACATCCCTCGTGGTGTTTCCAGTTTGTCTAGCTGGATCTTCAACGTAGAAAGCCGTTCTCTCCAAGAACCAATTCATATACATAGGACTAGCCCTATACTCGCCACCACATTCTTGCCCTGTTACAACGTGAGCCATACGATTAATCCAGTGAGCAATGTACATGGCACACTCTTGATTCCAGTTTATTGTAGTAGCTTTTCTCGATAAACCATGTAATGTTGTGTGCTCATCACGAGTTATGAGAAGGTTATTGGGGACTGTTTGAAAAAATCCAAACTGTCTCATAACCCTACTCGGCAGATGGGGCTCAACAACCTCAAAAACTACAAGATACGTGTCACAGTTCCAACACGCTCTTCCTCTCGTATACATTGGGTTTATTAGGTGTGCAACATGCTCATAAGGCCTCCAAGTGAACTATTAAAAAAAATAAACTAATTAATATATAGTAAAAATTTAAAAATTCTAAATTGCCAAGTAATTTGAATTTTATAACCTCGTCGGTGTTTAAACACTGAATATGTGATCGAAAGTCCGTCAATGAAGACCTTATTACGCCAGCCCAACTCAAGCTACCACGCCACCTACATACCATTTTTATAATAGTGTTATCAAATAATAATTGATAAATTATTTTAATTAATTATTAGTGAGTACCTTCCACCAAACGGTGTTGAAAAATCGAACCCTTCTCTAATTCTTGGGGCAATTCGGGGTATTCTCTCCCATGCCCACATTTGCAACAACATGGCAGGTCCGGCCAATTCCCAATTGCTGGGCTCTGCAGCTTTGCATAAATTCCTATACAGACATGCAAGCGCAGCACTTCCCCAGCTCAACTTTCCACATTCTCTGAGATCAATCAAGTTTTGCAAGTGGAAGTAATATATTGCAGAACCTGAATGGTCAGGAAGAACAACGGCACCTATAAGATGCAATATAATGCATCTTGCAATTTTCAAGCATTCTTCGTTGCTTGCGTTGGGTCCCGGCCAAGATGCCTTTATTTCTTGAAGAATAGTGGTAAACCTGATTGTGTTGGTGCTGAGGTCTTGTCCCTCCAGACCTGTTATCCCCAAAAAAATTTCACAATTATCTATTTTTTGTTGGTTGTCCCACTTAAAATCGGAACCAGAAACTACCCGGTCACTGAGTGGTAAACCCCATAGCATTTGAACATCCTCAAGGGTAATTGTGGTTTCACCAAAGGGAAAGTGAAACGTGTGAGTTTCAGGCCGCCAACGCTCAACCAGTGAGGTTACAAGGTGATTATCAACCTTGTCGTAGTAACATTGTAGCACGCCGTAAAATCCGGATATCTTCAGATACTCGATCAGCTTCGCCGGGAACAATTCATCCTTCATTTTTTCGACTATAAATTTCCAAAAATGTCGATCTCCCCGTCTGAGTTTAAGAGGTTTATTTCTGTCAAAGGTTGGGGAGTAATACACGTGGTGAGCTCGATGGTTAGCACCCAGCCATAACAAATCGTTATTTCTGGGACCAGGGTAAATTTGTGATCCTCCTTGCATTGTATGGTGATGTGTTTGATGGTAGGGATGAAGAAATTTTGTGTTTGAAGGATGGAGAAGTATATGGTATTTAAAGAAAAGGTGGGTTGGTTTCTTGAAAATGTCCGAAAAATTTGAAAATCTCGGACAAAATTTCGGTCAAAAATCAGAAGAAAGTCACGCATGCATTGTCACATCTATCGCAGTTGGTAATCGCGGGTGGCCCCACTTTTTAACCTAGTCCCGCAGTTGGCAAGTGCAAGTGGGCCCGGTTTTTTGTCGGTTCGCTGCGTCCCGCAGTTGGGAACTGCGGTGGTCCCACCCTGTTTTCCTTCGGAGCTGCAGCCGACACCCGAGCCTGGATCGAGGCTAACCCCCGTACTTGGGAAGTGCGGGATAACCATTTATGAAAGAAAAAAAAAGACTAACTATTTTTGTTAAAATGTTTTATAATTCTACTATTTTTGTTAAAACTCATTCCAAATAGGAACAAAATTGTTCTTTATAAACATCTTAGCTCCTTGCATCCCCAAAATCCTCTAAAATCTCCAAAACATAAACAAAATTCGTGTCAACTATCGGATGGCGCCACTGAAAAAGCAAATTATCCCCCAAGGAACAAGGTAGAGATGATTTGGAATATCAGAATAGAGGAGAATAAGAGAGATCTTGAGAAATATGATAAAGCTAATGATTTTATTGAAGCAAGTGTTATTACAGACGGAAGTGTAGTAACACATAGTTGAAGGTGTAAAGTAAGAGTCTAGAAGATCCTTTCTTCAGCCTTGATCCCAGCTATTTATAGAGCATTCAACATGTTCCGCCTGCACATGCACATCCGTCCCTCGCACCTGTCCAGCACATGCACATCCGTCCCTCGCACCGGTGATAATCATATTGTCATCATCCTGTCAAGCTCCATATAACACATCAGTTTGCAAGAGAGGACTTGATAGCAAATGGTCGGATGTGTAGACACATCCAAAACCCATTTTACTTCATCAAGACATGTGGCAAAAATTTTATTGCTTTATTAGAATTAAGATAATAAGATAATATTAGACCTTAAAATTTAATTGGAAGCCATAATTAATGGCTCATAATGATTTTCAAAAGTTTTTAAACTAATTGTTTCTCGAATGATCTTTCTCTTTATATATATACTAGTTTTTGATACCCGTGCCACGCACGGATGGATTTTAAAAATATGAATGAAAAATTTAACATTTTATAATAAATGTAATTAGACACTTTGAATTAAAGGAAAAAAATTGACGTTTAACAATATAAAAAAGTTACAAATTTAAAAATACAGACTTATAAACAACATTTGATGTTTTGTTTGCCACTTTTCCGTCTTCATTCAATATGAAAAGTTTTAGTCCATCTCTACTCTTAACCTTTGACAATGCAACGTAAAGCCAACCACTAAAACATGGATTCTTTATATAGAGTCCAACTCTTGAAAGTGACTTACCTTAGCTTTTGTTAACCGGCATTCCCAAACATACCGCAATCAGGAAATTAATACTTATAATAACATATTATAACAAATGTATTCGATAATTGGAATTAAAGAAAAAAAAATAAACATTAGAGAATGTAAAAAGGTTGCAAATTTAAAAATACAAACTTATAAACAACATTTGATGTTTTGTTTGTTACTTTTCGGTCTTCGTCGAATATGAGAAGTTTTAGTCCATCCATACTCTTAACCCTTAATAGTGCATCGCACCGGTGGAATCTGAAAAATTAATAATTATAATAACATATTATGGTAAATATAATTCGATAATTGAAATTAAAGAAAAAAAACAACATTCTAAAATGTAAAAAGTTACAAATTTAAAAATACAGACTTATAAACAACATTTGATGTTTGACTTGTCATATTTCCGATAAAAACACTGTAAACAACCAAAACCTCATATGAGCTCATCTCTTATAATATTTGCACAACCAAACATCTAATCCTGTGAACATAATTTTTTTTAATGAAATTTGTAATCCTGTGAACATGAATTTTTTTTAATGAAATTTGTTTGGTGATAAAGGACATTTTGTGGTATGTGAGTGTATTTGTTTTACCATATTTACAAAAAAGTATAATGGTTCCATTGTACATGTACAGCGTCAAAAAGTGGCTTTGGCCACGGTTTTTTTGATAATGCATAGCCTCTGTTTTGAAAAAAGCGTGGCCAAAGGTAAGAAATTCTCGTTTTAGCCACACATATTTTGTACCCGTGGCCAAATATATAGCCTTTGGACCCTTTTAGCCACGTATTTTTTTGTTTATGTGACAACAACAATCAGGTGCAGTGGCTTTAGCCACTGTTTTACAAAAACATGTGGCACTTATTTGTCACACTTAAAAAAGAGTGGCGAAATGCACCAAACGGCGACGGAATTTTTATGATTCTTTATTCGTGTGACCAAAAAGGAATGTATGGCCACGCTTTAATAATGTTGTGTGACGAAAGAGTAGATTTTATTACTTAGTAAATTAAAAGAAAACAAAACTATTAAGTATATATTATGTGTGGCTAAATGTGAGCAATGGCCACGCTTTTTACTTAGTTATGTGGCTAAAAGCTAGTACATATGGCCACTGTTATTAGGTTGTGTGACTAAATATTACATGACTAATGGTCACGGTAGGTTATGAGTGACAAAAATCTATTACCTATGGCCACATATATTAACCGTGACTAAATGGTAGGTTGTGAGTGACAAAAATCTATTTTATGGTCACGGTAATATCAAACACGTGGCGAAAAAGAGAAGATTTGTGTTTATATGTTTATCATTTTTTATTATCTTGTGATATGGCCACTCATATTAAACATTGGTTGCGTGACAAATTATGACAAATGGTCACGGTATATTAATTTTAGGTGGCTAAAAGAAGACAAACAGTCGACGGCGCTTGTAATCATGATTATTTCATTTACTTTATCGGTCTAATCTCCATCTACCACGCCCCTCGATTATCGATATATACTTATCTCTGTATCAGTTTTCATCATCATCTCCACCATGCCCCTTTTCTCCTAGTCTCTCTCTCTCTGTTTTTCGTCCATCATCGCCGGAAAAAAATGTGGAATTGATGTCATCCGTATGTGGAAAACGGTAAGTTATCATCTTACCACTGAAGTTCGATTGAAATTTTCGTCTCAGATTTGATAATTTTTTCTTATGCAGGGAAAGATTGTACTCTGTATCTCCTGGGAGCAGATTTTAAGTTATTGTGGAAACCATGGAGACGAGGAGTCTCTAATGGTTCATACAAATGCTTTACTGAGAGCAGATTTTAAGTTATTATATAATTTTATAACAATCAGAAGTAAGGGCCCATATGAGGTTTGCATGCCCTGTTTGTTGCAACCCTAAACTTGAACAAGGTAGTTGATCTCACAACCCTCCTTTCTTTCTTTTACTCATTCCTTGATTAATTTATAATGTGCTTGATAAATTATGATTTATTATTGTTATTAATAATAGATCTAACTTTAGTTGCAACATTGGGTGGTACCAATCACTCAAATGGCCCAGATAACGATGTTGGATTGTGGAAGGGGAACGATGTAGGAGATGTAGCAAATGTTGATGTCATGCATCTGCTACTCTGCTAGAAACTGTTTGTTTATATCCACTGAAGACATGATGTGTTCCACTCTTCCCTTTAGATGTCTTTAATTTGTGTATAACATATCAAATAATCAATCAATAGGGTCTTTATGTGATATATTAATAATTAAGAACTAACTAAGAGATAATGAATCAATAGGGTCTGCATGCTTTCCTATTTATGTACTTTGTTAAAAAAGCATCTAACTACATTCTGTTAATTGTACAAAATTCAAGGATCGATCCAACAACACTCATGGTCAATTGGAAAAACTTGAGTTCGAACTTAAAGAGGAGAGACTTCTTAGGGATGAAAAAAATGAACAGATTAAGGCCCTCTTCTTGAAGATTCAAGAATCGGAGAAAAAACTTGATCTACTTATAGCTCATCTATCTGCAATTAGACCACCGTTACCACACAAACTTAATGCTCCGGCATCTACAGAGGTGAATTCTTTACATCACAACTTAATTAATCATACTATTTTTCAAGTGCCTTATAATCACATACACTCTTGTTCATGAAGAACACAATCCGGATGAACTCTTG
Organism: Deinandra increscens subsp. villosa; assembly: GCA_039602395.1. NCBI lineage: Eukaryota > Viridiplantae > Streptophyta > Magnoliopsida > Asterales > Asteraceae > Deinandra > Deinandra increscens. The sequence goes on along the minus strand of JBCNJP010000014.1, from coordinate 309,995 downwards.
TTCCTGAAGAACACAAATAGATGCAAGTTCCTGGTACATAAAAATATATACTTCATGTAAGAACAAAGATATGAGTTAAATGAGGCCCTGCTATTATTCATTGAAAATGTATGTTAATATGAAAAAATATAGTATATACATAATCTGTATGAATAAAACTGGAACAACTTATGTTAGATTAAAAAAACAGAATAAATACTTTCATGATAGGTCTGCGTCATTATTCTGGTCTAACTTTTTACCAATTCAAAAACATTGTTCTAGGAAAATTCTAAGGAGATTTTTGTTGGATCTAGCCACAGCACTAATCATGCTGACATACACACAACGGTTAGTATTTGTCAAACTCATTATAGGTTTGATTGCTCATTTACATAAAGTAATTAATTGAACTGTAGGGCGTGAAATCGGTGGTCGATCAACCTCGTCTGAAGCGGTTGAAAAGAAAAAGGTAAATATTTGCCAGTCAAGTTTCATTCCGTTCTATATTTTCACAGTAATATGTTTGGTAATGTCATGTAGTCCCATTTTAAATGTTATTTGGTACCTCAAACACTTGGGCCAGCTAGGGATTGTTGGATCAAATGGTGAGATGTGTAGCAAACAAAGTTCAACTGACTTTGAAGTTGATCTGGAACTTAATGTGATCTTCATCCGGATGTTTTAAGTTCATCTGGATATCTAATGTTCATCTGGAAATCAATTGAACTGTAGGACCTGATGACCCATACTACTTGCAATAAAATGGCACTCCTCAGTCCATATCTATCATGGTGGTAAGTATTTCAAAATTGCTATATATATTATGATCAATTTCCATAACCTAATTATCAATTATATGTTTTGGTATAGGAAGGAATACAATAAAAAATGGTCCTAATTAAGCTCAAATCTGGACAGTTGAAGATGAAGACCACTTACGCGGTAGTGTTGTTGACTTGTAATTGAATTAGAATGAGAATAATGCTTGTATGCAGTGTAATTTTCTTTAATTTTTTATTTGTATTTCATTTGTATTGACTTGTAATTGAATTTTATTTTATTTGTAATTAAATATAAGTGTTAAATTTTATTTGATTTGTAATTAAATTTTATTTGATTTGTAATTAAATATAGGGTTCATTGAGATAAAATGTATGATTTCAACTACCCTTTGGCCACTTTCTTTTTCCAAATATATGTGGCTAAAACACAAATATACGTGATCATATAATACCAAAGGTCACGCTTTTTATATCTTAACGTGGCCGTTGCCACCATTTGGCCACGCGTATTGAGACAAAATGTATGATTTCAACTACCCTTTGGCCACTTTCTTTTTCCAAATATATGTGGCTAAAACACAAATATACGTGACCATATAATACCAAAGGTCACGCTTTTTATATCTTAACGTGGCCGTTGCCACCATTTGGCCACGCCTATTGAGACAAAATGTATGATTTCAACTACCCTTTAGCCACTTTTTTTTTCCAAATATATGTGGCTAAAACACAAATATACGTGACCATATAATACCAAAGGCCACCCTTATTATATCTTAACGTGGCCGTTGCCACCATTTGGTCACGCGTATTGAGACAAAATGTATGATTTCAACTACCCTTTAGCCACTTTTTTTTCCCAAATATATGTGGCTAAAACACAAATATACGTGACCATATAATACCAAAGGCCACCCTTATTATATTTTAATGTGGCCGTTGCCACCCTTTGGCCACGCGTATTGGGACAAAATTTATGATTTCAGCAACCCATTTGGCCACGTTATTTCATATCATATGTGGCTAAAACACAAATATATGTGACCATATAATACCAAAGGCCACGCTATTCATATTTTGACGTGGCGGTTGCCAACCTTTGGCCACGCGTATTGGGACAAAAATTATAATTTCAGCAACCCATTTGGCCACGTTTTTTTATTACATATGTGGCTAAAACACAAATATACGTGACCATATAATACCAAAGGCCACGCCATTCATATTTTAACGTGGCCGTTGCCACCCTTTGGCCACTCGTACTGTGACAAAATGTATGATTTCAGCAACCCTTTGGCCACGTATTTTTATAATGTATGTGGCTAAAACACGAATATACGTGACCATAAAATACCAAAGGCCACGTTAACCAAACACATGTGGCCGTTGGGACCCTTTGGCCACGCTTTTCTGAAGAATTGTTTGATTACAACAACAAATATTAGTACCCTTTAGCCACGCTTATAGGTGGCTTCAGCCACTGATATTGTAACGTGGCCGTAGGGTACATATGGTCACGGCACCTATAGTGTCGGTTGGAATGAAAAAAAAAACGTGACAAAACACCTTTTGTCACGGTTTTTTTCTGTGGCCAAAGGTTAGTTTTGACGTAATGACAGGCCAAAAAAACGTGGCCCATGATACAATTGTTCAACTTTTTTAGTTGTTGGGTGTACTAAATTCTAATTGGTGTAAAATGTAAAATTTCATAAATTGTCATCATGAGAAATTAACACAAATTGTCAAATTGTATATTATGAAATTCTATTTTATAGAAAGATTACAACTTTGAGTTTCAACCAATAGTATAACCTTCGTCATCATGCGAAATTAACACAAATTGTCAAATTGTATATTATGAAATATCATTTTATAGAAAGATTACAACTTTGAGTTTTAACCAATAGTATAACCTCTGATACATATAAGACACTAATTAACTAATGAGCGAGAATAATAATACAAATGAGCGAGAATAATAAGTATACATGCATAGAGTTAGAGTGTCATTGGTCTAATATGGCTTATCTAAGATAGTGGTTGCGTCTTGAAAGCTTCAAACATTGGTTCTACACAATATCTAATGAGCGAGAATAATAAGTATACATGCATAGAGTTAAAGTGTCATTGGTCTAATATGGCTTATCTAAGATAGTGGTTGCGTCTTGAAAGCTTCAAACATTGGTTCTACACAATATCTAATGTCTGACAGTCTGAGTTGTTTGAGACTTGTCAACACTTTCGAGTAATATGCCTTATTTCACCCAACCTGAACCCAACTCATGGCCACCTATAGTATGTCTAACATGCTCATGATCAGATTTTGACTCATTTAAATGATTCACAAAACAATACCTGAAAGTTCGCCATTTGAAAACCTCTTGAAAACAACTTTCCCATTTCCCATTGTGGAGAGCCAGTACTTCAGTAGCTAAAGGTAGTTTCTTGGCACAATATTTGGCAATTGAAAGCCATCCCCTGCATAATTAAAAGAAAACAATAAGAAAGAAAATGACATCCTGTTTTTGGATCTGCATAATCTGAAGCTAAACCAGGTCTTTTCATTTAATTTTTCTGCGTACCCAAAAGCCTTGATCTTGCTGACACCAACAATAGCAACAGCTGCAGAGTAAAACTTTGCTTATCTCAGGTTTCCTATAATCCTGTCCACTATAAAACAAACAGAATCAACAATAAATAAGAAACCAAACATGCATGTGCATAAAGGCAGATCATATAAGAATGTGATCATATACAAAAATGCAAGTACCCCTCTATTATGAAATCAGGTAAACAACAAAATAGCAAATAATAAAATATAAATTTATAATTGTTTAGTATAAAGTGTAAATACAACAAATTAGCAATTAATAAAATATAAATTTATAATTGTTTAGTATAAAGTGTAAATGAATGAAAATTATGGTACGATTGTCATGATAATAAAACTGAAAGTTAAGAGTGTTAACAGCCAAATTGAATGCATGAATTATTATCGCCCAAGTGGTCATAGTTTGGATTATTAAAATACAATTTGCTAATTACAAATTCACCTTTGATCTATATTGCTTTCAGCTAAAAACTTAAAACACTTGCAAAAGAAAGTCTTTGTTTTAGAACTAACATTAAGTGTTTAACGACATCAAGTACCATGGAATCCAATATATGCATTTTAACCACATCCGACATTCATCTTCGCTAGTTGCCGTAGATGTGAATCTGCTCCTTTATATACATGAAGAATAAGTTATGTACTTATGTTGTTAGTCAGACGGGGAAGAATAAGTTAAAATTTAAATGTATTTATATGTAAGATTTAAAGCAGTTGTTCCTTTTAATTTTATTTTTATATCATTTAGTTCAGTTATGATTTAAGGCTAATAATTGTGTGGTGGCTGCACTCGACATTGACCCCTGTTACTACTCTTGTTCTTTTTTGGGGACAGTTTCTTTTGTTCTGTATTATTTTATGGTTGTGTAAGTGAAGAGCGTAAAATTTGAAGGATGTAATAGTGTGTTTATTTTTTTCCAGTTGTTTGGGTATAGTACCTGGTGAACTTGAAGCATGTTTCCTCGCTAATTTCCCTGCAGGGTTGTGAGGTTGTGTAGGGGGCGGAAGCTATAGTTGGTTTAGGAATTCTTTTTAGGTTATCGAAACCTCTTCTGATGACTATATCAGTTCAGCTTATGATAAGGAAATCTGACATCACGTCATTGAAGAACAACTTGGAAAGAAAAGCATGAGGTGTTTACACATATAAAGGAAAGCATGAGCATTTGTTACTTTTCATATTTGTGTAATTCAAGACTTTATGAATAAGAGGATGTTGTTTGTTAATGTCCATAATGAGATCACTGAAGACAATTTTATATATGTGTGAAATTGTAGTCTTGAATATCTTATCAATAAACAACCAAATTTGTGTCCCCACATCCCAAGTATATGGGAGTACATATAAGTTAGCTGATAAGGGACAAAAATGGGTTCTTTGTCATTATTTTCAAATAGAGTCAGCATACAATAATTTCTATCAATAATCCTTAAAAGATAAATACATCTAAGGCAATAATATGGTTATTTAAGAATTAAAATTTATAATAATATGAAAGGTCTTAGCTAACATTACATTAAATTTAATAATTTTATTATTTTGACAGTAGCAATTTATGTACATGTAAGTTCATGAATCAATTCATATACACACAGAACATAAAGTAAAATCTAGATATAATCCTAAACAAATAATAAGCATAAAACATTAAACACAGGCAAGAACATGCTAACTAAGACCCTGCTATCTAATAGAATGGGCAATTTAAGGCCCTCTTTTGAAGAGGAATTGTTCCCGTAGCACTCACAGTCACGTGAGGAGGTAATGGGTCAAATAGTGAATAGGTGTTTTAGTAAGTAATTGCTTACAAGTAGTTTGGAGCGAACACTGGGTGACCATCTTCGCATATCAGCGAGCCTTTCTCTTTGTGCAGCGGCTTGTTACAAACGGAAATAATAAGAAAGCTAAGTTAAAAAAAACATCAAATCCAAAAACAACTCAAAAACATCTTAAACAGGAACAACTAACAGCCAATTGATTAATGTTGATGAATAAAAAGCACACTTTTTGAAAGCACTTAACCCAAGCCTAGCATTTGCCAATGACATATATGGCTCGACCTAAGACACATGAGTGGACTTTAAATCGGACAACTAAAACAGAAGTTTGTATTGCCATATTACAATTTTAAACAGAATAATGTGTTGTATCTTATGTATTGGTAAAAATTTGATAAAAATAATCAATTGATCATTTGATCATGGAAAAATTGATGCCCACACCTGCAAAATCAAAAATTCCAGTCAAGTAAACGGTGACTTTCAATCCAAATAACTTATCAAGTAAATCGATGTCCATGTCTACGGTTAATATGAACATTATTAAAATTAAATAAACCACAAAACAAATAACTCGGTTTCCTTGAAATAGTTTCCATTCAGATCATGTAAATCTTGAAAACTCGGTTGGTTCTCGAACATATACAAATCAATCGATTTACTCAAGATCCCTAACAATTTCTACCAGAAAGGATAACATCAATCGAATGTAATCTTATAAATTTATTTACGGAAATTTAAAAAAAAAATTGAAGAAACTGAAGAAATTATTTACATATGTTAAAGATTATCGAACGATGACAGTGATCTTGATATGCAATCTGTTAAGGAGACAAAAGGAGAAGCCGAATCGCAAGGGAGAAATCGATCGTGTTTCTATGGAATGAGAGCCAATTAGGGTTTTTTTTATACGCATTTGATATTGTGAGTGGGGTTTAACCAAAGTTCCTCGTGACTTTGAGATGAGATCCGCGTATTATTAAGGTGGGAGTCATTTAGACGGGAAAATGATGCTGAGGAGGGTTGTGGTGATGTCACCTCAGCATCAATCTTTTCTTTTATATAGTGTATATATATATATATATATATATATATATATATAGAATATAGATATAGATATAGATAGACAAGTGGGTCGACCCGCGCTTTGCGGCAGAGTCGAACCGTTTTAGAAAGTCGTTTTGCAAAACAATTAAAGATAAGTGCCTTGTGAAAGTAATGTCGATGACGCTATAAATATTGTTCTAGCAAAGAAAGTAAATGTTGAAATCATGTAATTCATAACTTATCAAAAAGCTCTTGTATTATAACTCAAAAAACTCCCATTAACATATCCTAATCAAAACCATCGATGCAGTTTTTCTTCATTGTTGTTGATCTACTCGTCAGCCATGGTTTTAAGTCTTTTTTTGCTTGATCCTTCGGTTTCTGTTTAGAGCATGTAAAATGGATATGCAATTAGGTTTAAGATATCAAAGCTACCTATAACATGATGTAACTTCTATTTCTCCAAAAGAAATTATACTTTTATATACATTGATCATCAATAGATTTCTAAGTCCTTTATACATCGCATCATATAATATACTTATCCTATCAGACAAATGTTTTATGACAACATTAACATTCCTTATCATTATTTCTTCCTAATCTGGATCTTTACCAAAAAAAAATGATGTTTCTTCCTAATCTGAATCTTTAAAAAAATTTGATGCATGATCTATGTGAAACGGGTATAGAAAGTTATGCAAAAAGGTAACAGGTCAAATGGGTCGAATGTCAATCAAACCTCACTTTTAAGCATAAAATCTTCGCAATCTCCCCATTTGCTCAACTCTTTAAAGAAAGAATCTAAATTTAATAGCTAACTATATGGGAGAAAATTAAACAGTTATGACGTAGGTAACATGGTCACATTTAATGACTGGGTTAGATCCGGTTATCAATAGAATAGTTAGCGGTCAAAAGAAAATTTTCAAAGTATGCAGTAGCCCAATAGGGATGAATAACTGTTGTTAAGACTTCATCTATATTATTCATATTTGTTATGTAGTTATGAGGTTACCATCTAAAACATATATGTAAAAAAAATGAGCATAATTACCACAAAGCACACATGCATAAAATTGAAATAAGCTCCAAAACAATGTCTCGCGAGTCCTAGCTTTGGTTCGACATTATCCGACCCAAAATCCGAACTTTATTTATGTCCCCTACGACCCTTATCCTCTGTATTAAAATAACTGAAGCCGTCACAGAAGCAGGGTAGATAAAATAAGTCACAAATATATGTGTAGTGGAGGATATCATCACTAATAAGAAAATGTCAAGCAATGTTAAATAACAAACTTGTCCCTCTTTTATCCTTAAGAAAAACAAATAATCACCTCTTTCAATTGCTGCAAAGCTTAAGAAAAGTAGAGCATATGTCTAACTACTCAACCTGCACAAAGAGAAAGAAAATAAACATCAAACATAAGAAATGGAAACTTAACCTTTTAGTAAATGGTCAAATGGAAAAATTGAACATGCAATCACTAAAAGCATAAACGATAAATCGATTTATCAAGCACCAAAAATAGAGGTCGACCGCACCAATAATAAGTGGGTCGACCCGCGCTTCACGGCATCGATGGACCGTTTTAGAAATTCAGTTAACCAAACAACCAACCTTGTTAATTACAAATATATCAACAAATACTGCAACTAAAGTGCTGCTACTATTTTAATTTGTAAAAAATAATAACAGATTAAAAAGTTCAATTTTTTAGTTTTGGTAAAAACAACATAACAATATGTGTAACAAAAATTGCTAGTTGAATTTGGTGAATTGAAATTTGTTAAAAAAAAAGATATATATATAGCAACAGCATAAAGAAGTTAACGGTTGCCTACAACATGGTGAGATTCTAATTTGTATTGAACCAACAAAAATTAAACTTATTTGAATGTAGTGAACTAACTTGAATTGAAATTCGGTGAAATTGAACATCATACATTATTTGTTGCTATATTTTTTACTAATTAAAATAGCAAACCATCCAAGCTTTATACAAATAGTAAGTGGCACCATTATATAAGCAAATTTCAGTTAAAAAATTGTGAAATTGAAGTTAAAATATGATCCTTTCAACACATCAAAATCCTCTTTTAGGGATCTAAGCAATTGTGAATAGACAATAGCTTAGAAACCATCATGAAAGCTTGACCCAAGTCCTGATTAAAGATTAACATTAACATATCAAAAGTTATTAACCTGACTAAACATATACATTGGTTAGACTTAGAAAAAAGTTAACCTATCAATTACCTGACTTTGACTTTGGCTATGTTCATTAGTTGACGGGTTCGTAGCTGCTCCAAGTTGTAATAAGCTCTTCAATTCCTTTCTCGTTAAGAGCATGGACTATTAATGAACTTGAAAAGAATAATCATCACTTATTCTTTAATTTTTGTATATAAAGCACAAAGATATAAACAAATCAAAGATGTTTTTCATAAAATAAAAGACAATCCATACCTGAATCTATCAGTGATAATCCAACTAACTCCTTCTTGCCTGTGCACATTTAAAAGCATCATTCTCTTAGTTCCTATTTATTTTTGCTTTACTTGATCCAAAAATCAAATAACTACTTGTACATATACTAGTTTCATTGAAAAATATATCCACATAAATTGAATATCTCTAAGAGAAAGTAATAATAATCCCCCTTTACCAACTTTTCTTGAGTTTGCACCCAAATCGAGAAACATCAACAACCTAACAATTTAAATCATAAAACATATGCATAGAACTGAAACAGGAAATAATGGGACATTGGGGGAGACCTCTTGGCTGATTAAGGCATTTTGAAACTCAATCCCATGTTGGAAACTCCATCTTAGCAAAATAAAGCCAGACTCAAAGAGGGCACCATAACACAAAGCAATACAAAGATAAAAGTTTAAAGAACTACATTTACAGGTGAAGATATATATGTATCCAATAACTGAAGACATCATTAAGCAAATTATGACATCAAACAATGCATTACATCCATTTAAATTGCACTTAGATCACAAAATATTCAACAGATTACTGTTTAAATGGAAATCAATCATAAAAAAACTCAAACAAAATCACACATAAATCAAGAAAAGTGTGGATGACATGAAAAGAAACAAAATAGCTTAATCTAAACACGCACCTCATTTTTATTAGGTTTTCCTTCGTTGACTTTCACCTTCTGTGCAAGAAATTATCAATATCATCCCCAAAAATAGCCCAAGACATGAAAATACGAAATTTTGATTCAATGTAGAGATGTGTACATCTTAATAAACGATTAGGAGAAGATGAAGATCAGTACCTTATGTGTAAACCCTAACAGCAGCCCCAATGAAATTCGAAGAAACCAGCGGTGGGCTTTTGAACAAAACTCCTCACCTATCGTTCTTGACTGACGAGAATAATCGATTGTTGCCGAAATCGTCGTTGTCTGTCGCTATCTTGAGCCACAACCACCATCTTCGTTCCTTCGCCAATAATCGTGTCGCCGTCCGTCGCCGCCATCTTCAAGAGTTTCTCCATCTCTGAATTTTCTCCCTCATTTTTAGATAACGAGATGGAACTCCACTGGACACCAACTCTCTTTAGGCATATGAACGATGATGGGAGCAACAACGCAGAGTGAAGGGAGAAGAGAGAGGGGCATCGAGTGAGGTATGGTGTGAGGTCCAGTTCAATTGCTCCCTCACCAAAAAGGAGAAAACAGTACATTCCGTCCTGAAAATCCGGTGCCTTCATACGACCAAATATTGAGGCGGGTCCCATAGAGGAAAAAAAGCCGGTGGGTGGCCCACAAACTGTTTGTTTTTTTTCCTTCCTTTTGTTTCCTATTATGAAGCTTGTAAGCTTGTATAATGAGCATGAAATTTTGTAAGTTAGGCCAATTGGAAGGGTGCAAAGATAGGTTGTACACACTGCATAAATGATTGTATAATGTATGCTTTGGAGGCTTGTACTCTTTGTTGTGAAGTTTATACCATTAAGTTGTATTATGTATATATAGGGGAATTAGTTAATTTAAAGTACAAATTTTGTCGAACGGAGTAAATCAAGAATTTATAGTTCTAATTATTCTAGAGTTACTATGTTATCTCAAACACGCGTTCCTTTTGTATCACATTCAACACATGTTTACTATGGACACAATAAATGTATATATGTATACTAGTTTTTATATCCCCGCATGTTACACGACTGAATTAAAAAAAACTATAAATACAATCATAATCTATCACAAATATGTATTTAATAACTATATAAAAATTTCTCAGTAATTACAGCTGGGTCAGAGGTTTTACGAAAGTGGGCATTTAGGCGGTGAGTTTCCTCTGGGATAGATGTGCAACACAGAGGGTATTGGTTACTTGCACGGACTGCGGTCCTAACGTGTCGTGGGTAACATAGTTTGTAATGATGAGACCCCTGGGTAACCGGATGTTTGCAGTTAAAAAAAAACTAATCACGGAAAATAAGACTTTTATTTATTATATTGAAATGAAATACTTGGTAATTTGAATTTAAACTTAACTAAAGTAAAAAGATTATAAAATTAAATAGAATAAAATATTTTATATTACATGTATAATATTTAATTAAAAGATTATTATGAATAAAGTATTATAAACATTATATATATATATATTTAAATGTATTAAGTATATGCAATAAAATATATTATTTTAATCAAATATAATATATGTGCAATAAAATATTAACATAAATATTAAAATTTCAGTTTTGGATGATTACTAATTTTAATATAAAAAAATTGTATTTGAATAATTACTTATTGTATAATTACTTATTAAAAGGTTAAACTAAATAAATCCTAATATGAAAATTTAGTATTTGGATAATTATTTATTAAAATTTTGACTTAATCCAAAATGTTGACTTAAGTTTTTTATCCCCCTGTATTACACGGCTGAGTTTTTTTAAAAAAATTTATAAATACAATCAAAATCTACGACAATTATGTATTTGTATAACTATATAAAAATTTATCAGTAATTATAAGTGGGTCAACGTTTTATGACAATTGGCATTTAGGCGGTGGGTTTCCTCTGAGGTGAATGTGCAACACAGAGGTCTTGGTTACTCGCAAGGACTGCGGTCGTAACATGTCATGGGTAATATTGTTTGTCATGATGAGACACCCGGATACGGATGTCTGTAGTTCAAAAAAAAAAAAAAAAACTTAGTCACGGAAAATAAAGATTTTGTTTATTATATTGAAATGAAATACTTGGTAAATTTGAATTTAAACTCAATTAAAATAAAAAAAAATATAAAATTATATAGAATAAAATTATTATTATGAATAAAGTATAATAAGCATTATATTAAAGTATTTAAGTACATGCAATAAAATATATTATTTTAATAAAATATAATATATATGCAATGAAAATATTATCTTAAATAAAATATTAACCTTAATATTAAAATTTCGTATTTGGATAATTATTAACCTTAATATAAAATTTGTATTTGAATAATTACTTATTGGATAATTACTTATTAAAAGCTTAAACTAAATAAACCCTAATATGAAAATTTAGTATTTGAATAATTGCATATTAAAATTTTGACTTAATCTAAAAATTCATGATGATAAGTGTCATTTATTACTAATTAAAGTATGATAAAACTTTTTATTTATTATATAGTATAAATAGATAGATATAGATTATTGTTTAACTATTTGTAGTAATATATTAAGTATAACTACAAAATAAATTAAACATGATCAAATCATTAATTTTAGGGTGTATTTGCTTGAATGAAACTAAAATATATATAAAAATTTAATTTCTTAATAATGTGTTTGATTTGCAAAATTTATTGAAAGTGACGAACCCAATTAAAAAAATATATAGTTATTTTAGAGGAACAAGACATGAAAATTGTATATATGTATAACGATATCCTAACTAAATTATTTAGTATAATAATAAAAGTCTTATGAAACAATGTCACATGAAAGTCATTCTGAAGAGACGTATCTAATGATCAACTCATAGCTCATGTATCTTGAAGGGGTGTAGTAGGATGAACATTCACAAATCATAAAGTCTAATTGTGTTTAAAGAATATATCCACCAATCAACCTCGTGTTTAAATGCCTTGAAAGGAGTATATTAGGGCATATGTTACAAATCTAATCACGTTTAAAGATCAACTTAGGCTGTGTTTGGCGCGTCATAAGCTAGCTTTTTTAAAAAGTCCCGTTTGGTAATGTCAAAAAGCTAACTTATAAGCTAGCTTTTAAAAAGCTAGTTGAAGTAGCTTTTCAACTAGCTTTTATAATATTTCCCGCTTATGTAACTTTTGAAAAAATCATTTGAAAAAACAACACAATGTTAACTTATACATATTTTCACTTTTAAATTTTAATTTATTTATATACATGTACTTTAATGACATTTTACATTTTTCAGCTAGTTTATCAGCTAGTTTTAACTAAACGCTACTATCTTATAAGCTAGCTTATAGTTTATCAGCTAGCAGTTAGCAGCAGCTAGCTTTTCAGCTAGTGCGCCAAACACAGCCTTAGTGTTTAAATATTTTAAAGGCAGTTAAATGAGGCTAGCAATTACAATTATAATTACTATTCTAGGTGTTATCATAGAGTTATCTTTATCTATTATGTCAAATGTTACCTTATACAAATACAAATTACACATTAAGTATTCCCACAACTCCACACGAGTGTCAAATGTTAAACTTATGTCATCATATATAAATTTTCACATTTAAGTTTCACTCATCTATTAAATATACAATGCAATTGGTTTATAATCACTTGGTTTGTATCAGAAGTTCATTTTACCGCAAGAGATCACTTTTCTTGTCCTAAAAAAGTATCATTACAAGCATAAAAAGTAAATTTTTTAACAGCTTCTAATTTACATGAAAATAAAACACAAACCTGTCATGAATAGAATTTTAACCTCAGATAAAATTTCAACCTCACCATTAACTACAATAATATTGTCATTAGATCAAATCCCCATCTAGCAAAAAAAGAAAAAAAAAGAAAAAGAAAAGTGAAACAATACCTAATCTTTGGATTAAATATAAAGATACCAATTATATATATTTATGCCTATAATTAAATGAATTAATTTTAGATCACATATTTAAATTAATTAAAATTAATATATTTTAGATCACATATTTAAATTGATTATTGCTTTTGTTTCAAACAAAAAGAAGTCAACACTCAACAAGAGTGTTATTTTATTTTATGATTAACAAAAGGCGAATTAACAACTTATCACCAAAAACAAAACGAAGACCCTTCTATTCTTTTTTTAATCCCGCCTTCACTCTTTTCTTTCAGTAGTACACCACACGCGCCTACATACGCGCGTCGACCAAACTCTCATCATGTAGTCTGCTAGACCTGGAGCGTGCCATAATAAGCGACCCCACCTCACTCGCAGACCCCCCCCCCCCCCCCTTCTTTCATCTCCCCTGTTTCTTCTCTCCCAGCTGAATGCTGTCATTAGTTCCTCCTTTCATCTCTCTCACACACTACTTCACACACCAAAACCCCCTTTTCATCAATTTTTGTTCAAGATCTAAGAACCGTTTTCTCTCACTAGATCTCGTTGTTCTCTCTCTACTCCACTCGGTTTCTGTATTTTCTCTATCTATCGATATCTATCCACAGCTAATTTACTTCAGATAGTCTCCGCAGTTTATGGATCTGCATTGCGGCGTTTGAGCTAGGTTTTCAATTGATTTCGCGCCGGAGGAGTTTCAGTGATGGCGTGCTTACGTGTCGTTGGAGGAATTGACGGAGGTGTTTGTCGGTGGAATTTACTCCAAGCGCAAAACCAAAACCCTAGCCTGGAGTTCAGTGTTGCAGGATTAATTCAGGATTTGGTGTTTTGACGATGGTGTTTATTTGCTCGCTTACAAGATGCCAAACTCTCTAATGCTGTTGTTTATTTTTCCTCTTTTTACTCTCGGTTCCCCTACAGTTTGTTACGGTAATGAACCTTGGTTTTTTTGTCTTCTGTAAATTATTTAGGGCTTTGTTTTTTGATTCGCTTTTAGATGAATTGCACCGAAGAGAAATTGCGGACTGGAAGTTGAAGTTGTGTGTAGGAAATTATGATTTGACTGGAATTTTCGGTGTGCCGACCGTTGATTGATTGCATCTCAGCGGAAATCTCGGCTTACTTGTTTTTTATGTTCTTATTGTACGTTTTGATTGAGCCTGCTTAATATGGAAATCATATTTCCCCTTTGAATATTCCTTTCCTTAAAACAAGAATATGATACGATTTGATGCTAAACTGAACTCTTTTAAAATGTAAAATTGATATAACTGTTAGCCTGTTAGGGTAGTTTACCACAACGTTTTTGACTTCTTAAGAAGATTTCTCTATTTAGCTATTTATTATAGTATTCTGGAATTCAATTTCAGTTGTCAATTGCAAGAGTAATCCATTTGACTTTCAAAGTCAAAGGTCATTGGAACAGTGGCAGCACTGACTGTATATTAACTGGATATTTTCATATTATATATTTATTTTGAAGTCTGATATTCTTGGAGAGTTGGATCACTAAAAGAAGTTTTCTTTAGAAATGATGAAAAACTTACTTTAAGAATATTTTATTTTTGATACACAGTTACAAACCATGAAACCCATGCTGGTGAGTTTATGCGTATTGCTTACTAACATAAAAGTGGTATGTCAGTGATATTTAGTTACCTTAGAAATCCAAAGTATTTTAATAAACATAAAAGTTAGCATTTATTTAATTAAAAAGAATTACAGCATACATTTGTGGAACACAGATTGATATGTTTGTAATAGCCTATGTTGGTATGTTGTCTTGCTTGTTTATTGTATGCACAATGTTACACAAAAAGGAAAATAAAAAATACTTCTAACCTTATAATTATTTACCTGAGTTTTAAAGCTCTCAAATACTGAAAGTGTCTGATTTCTATCCACGCAGTTGGACATGAATAAAAATCGTGTCTAATTCAAATTCTATCTTTAAGTTCCTCTGGACCAGAGTATCCAGGAAACTTTTATCTCTATAGGAGAGTCAAAATTTAACCTTTAGCCATGATATATAATATGGTTGTTATAATAAAAATAGGGTTAATTATTATATCATCATCATCATTTAACGATCTGTTATAAGTTGTAACTTGTGAAGACAACAAAAGTAGGGTTTTGATTCCTCCTCAATCTCTACACTCTTTTAATGATTGCCTTCCTGTGTAGAGGTTGTTTATGGTGTATTCTTTTTTAATAGTTTGTATACTTGACGGAAAAGATTGAAGTATAATCTACTTGCCTTAACATACATTGAACAAATGAGCAATCTCTATGAAAGAAGAAAATAATATATATTGTAACGTTCATATTTAGTTCCATTTGAGTCACCCGAACTTTATTCTTTGATTTTATTACAATGATGGTGCTATATTATCTGATCACAATAATTTGTCTACTTTCTTTTCAGGCATTCCTTTCTTGAACATCAATTTGTCTCCTTCCCTGCTGCCAAGTCAACATATGTTTGTGAACAAAAATGGTTTTGGACATCTCAAAGGTAAGTATTCTTGCATACCTTATTCATAGATGGAAATATTATGATTTGGAATATTAGAATTGTTATAGCTTTCTTCTTTCATCTTGTTTCGATCTGCTTAATATATGGCCCGTTTCATGCTTAATCAAAACTTATTATGGTGCATGTCATGCAAGATAAATTGCAAATAACTATAATATGAAGGAAGCAAAGTTTCATTTGTTAATATTAATATATGCATATGCTTGTATGGTCATGTTTCAGGTATTTATTCTCTGTCCCTAAATCTAATGGATCAAAGGCCTCGTTTGCTGATCTAAAACTTTTTTTTATTGGCGGCTTACGTAATGCATACCATTGATCTACTACATATTATATTTACTTAAAACACATGCTGGCTATCTTGTTAAGCAAGATATTGTTAGTAGTTACTCATATGAACTACAAACTGTTCAAACCTCTGTACATTACGTTGCATATATTGCTAATATCAGTTTCAGTTTTTAGGCTTGTTGCATTTTGTGTTAATAATTTTATTTCCATCAAGTTATCCTATAGATGAATTTGATGTTCGCATATAGATGCTGAAACAAATTTTCCTTTCTCTCCCTATTTCCAGTGAGGTTAATGTCAACGAGTTCATTAGTTGTTCCAGCTATAACATCATATGCACATTCACCTCAGCGCTCTATGAAACCTTCAACTGCACCTGCTCCTTCTCCAATAAGTCAAGGTACTTGCAGGTTGCTTTGTTTGTAATGAACTTTACACGTGTATGTTTACTGAAGTTTTCTTTTAAAATATAGGTCCTGTTGCTGGTCCCACTGTTGGCAACATGCGGCGACATCACCATCGTTTTCATCATGGGAAGATAACTCATGTGGTCTCTCCATCTCCATCCCCTGTATCAGGTATACCATGTCTCTAGTTTATCTGCTGCATATTTTTTTGTGATCTCATTGGATTATTGGAACACATTTTGGGGTTGAAGTTCCTGTCCTTTCAAATCTTTGGCTGGGATAATGTGTTACCTCCTTGTTAATTAGCACACCATGCCTGAGAATTTGTTAAACGACTGAGAGTCATCATCGCAAATCTCATGAATCATGTTCTAAGTCGAATCATAAATTGATTCTAACTTTTCCTAAAATAAAGTTAAATAACATGTATAAATATAAAACATAATAGGTAAGTAGTATTGTGATTAATAAATTAATATGCTGGCATCACTCTAGAAGTGCTGTCTGAAATTATCAGTCACTCGTTGTTACTTAACTAGATTACCAACAAAGAAACATTTCTATTCATGTACATACTAATAGATTCGCACTTAATTCCACAAACTGGAAATTGTTTGTAGAACAAGAAAAATTATTAACCTTAACCAATAATGCCGATATCTAGATGGCCATCCTATGTATTTGTCTGCATGTGTATATATTTTTACGGTTGGTTTTGTTTCTTCTTTTTATTTGCAATCCTCCTCCTTTACGGACTTGATATATTTATTTCTATGTGCTTCTCACCGCCTGAAATCATCTATCTTCATCTTTCATGTCAATATGTTTATTTTTATATATTTTTCATCACCTGAAATGATCTCTTCTTCCATGCAAAACTATACTAGTAATGATTATGCAAAATAGACAATGCCTTAAAACCCAAATGTGAGGCAGTATGCATTTTTTGCTGTATTTTCTAAACCGAGAAGAAAATCTGGAAACCTATATCATTACAGTAATTCGTATCCGCTTATAATAAACTAGTATTTCAAAGCTTACTGCCACAAACAACAATAGATGCCACACCCTTGTTGCCTTCGATATGGATTGCATGCTCCCAAACAAGGTCATTGAAGGCCGCGGTCGAAATAATCTAAAATTAGAATTAAGGTTATTGTTACGGCTTACGGGTTTAGGTTATGAGTGTTTAAGGCGTAAGGAGAAGGGAAGGGGCATAATGGTCATGCTATAAATTGTATTTAATGAATTGAGTAAATATGAAACGTATTATGTTTGAATGGATATATTTGATATTATATTTTTTGTTGGGTAAATATGATATTATGCAAGTTTTATAGGGCGATGTATGAGATTATTCCAACATTCAAAGTCACTAAAGTCTAATAATAAGCTACACATGATGATTTTTTTTTCTTCTATTCAAAATCTTAAACTTCTGAAAAGTGAAGTCTGAAATAAGGTTTAAGTATTAGGAGGTAACATCTAAAGTCCAAAGGCAGAATAGTTGATGGGCCTTTGGTTTTCCATGTAAGTTTTGTATTCAAAGGCTGGAAACTCTGAATTCCTTCTATTGATCTAGACATAATGTAAACTCTTATTGCAAAGTTAGAATAATTCTCCGTTGAGTTTATTCATTGGCGAAGCTTCACCGAAAAAATCGCGGGGGTGAAAAGTCACGGATCCTAATCGACGGGGGGGGGGGGGGGTGCTTAGGTATATATAATTTTTTTCTAAATCGCATATAACCTAAAAAACCCTGGGGGGTGGGGGTGGGGTGTCGCCCCCGTTCACCACAATCCTTCGCCCATGAGTTTATTAGGAGGAAATTCCAAGTTCCCAATCTCTGAGTACCAAAAAGATAATATGACCAAACAAGTGATAACATGGCAATTAAATTAAGTACTTATAGGAATAACACAAACTGTTCTTATAATTGATTGCATAACTCATGGTTAAGAGTATTTAGGCAACAAAAAATCTTCTAGGCACCAAAATTAATATGGCAGATCTATTAAGCATTAAAACAATACGATAAGGAATCATTGGTGTTTTTACTGGCGAGAAAAAAAAAACATATGGTTTTTTGCGAAATCTCATTCTGAGGGCAACATGTGTATATATGTGTGTGTGTATTTATGCATGCATGCATATCTATATGTTATATGTATATATATGTGTGTGAGTGTGTTGACCTTTGAGAAAATGAAGTGGGATAAGAAAAGTAATACCAGTAATTGCATAATGAAGCGCTAAAACATTTAATCAGCATTTAGCCTGAAATGAAAATAGGAAAATAATCTTTAAATAGAGTAATATTAAAACTCATGGGCATTATTAATCTCAAGATTGAGCTTTGACCATCATTACCTATGTAGTTTCTGTATATTTTCGGACATTCTTGACCTGTTTTCACTAACTTCTTTAATTATAATCTGACAGGTTGTGACCAAACATGTACGGACCCACTCACTGCAACCCCCATTGGTTCACCTTGCGGTTGTGTTTTTCCTATGAAAGTCAGACTACTTTTGCAAGTATCTGTCTATGCTGTATTTCCCGTTGTTAATGAGCTAGAAATCGAGGTGGCAACAGGCACATATTTAACACAAAGTCAAGTGGTCATAACTGGGGCCAGTGCAGATAGTCAAGATCAGGATAAAACAGCAGTTGATATTAATTTGGTTCCACTCGGAGAAAAGTTCGATAATACAACCGCATTACTAACTTATGATAGATTCTGGCGGAAAAAACTTTCTTTAAATAGAACCCTTTTTGGAGATTATGAGGTGGTATATATTACTTATCCAGGTAAAGGCCCAATTTTTTTTTTCAACTTTTTTGTTTCATGTTTTTTAAATATATAGTTCCTAATTAAATACAGGTATTTTCAGGTCTTCCTTCTTCACCACCATATGGAACTCTCCCTGGAAATGGGCCAAATGGAAGTCCTGGAAATCGACAAATTCCTATCACTGCAACTTTTGTAGGAAAACCTCAGAAAATGAACCCTAAAACCATTTTTGTGATTGTTTTATCTGCAGTAGTACTTTTGGTTGTTTGCTGTGCAGCAATTTCTGTTTTCATAAAGTACCGAAAGATAGGTAGATCATCAAATTCTGTCGGCCCTGTTTTTACAACACCAGCTAGCAAGAGGCGTGGTAAGTCTGTATATCTGTTAAATTTCACTTGAATTCATTTCGACTTTATAGCTTGGTTTCTATTAACAAAGTTTTCTTATCTAGTTTTGTGCTTTCTGTTCAATTTGTAAACTATTTTGACTCACAGTTGCGTTACTTTTGCTGGGAAAGTGACCATAAACCAAATTTCTCTTAACTGTAGTTCTTGTTTTATTTATTGTATCAAATTGAATGTAAGAATTTCAACCTCTTGGTTAATGGGTTGATTTGAGTTTTTCTTCGAAATGGGTCAAAATAGTAGTATTAGCTAAACTGAAAATACATGAAACAGCCTGAAAGTTGCCAAAGTGTACTAATGCATAAAACCACCAAAATTATTTCCTTCAATACTCTGTTATTATTTTAATAGTTTACTATTTAATAGCGACGATTAACACATTAGTTTTCTGTAGAACTCTCAAAAATAAAAGACAAAAGAGTGTTTCGACCCATATTATAATGTTACCTGTCTTTACTCGTGCTCCAACCCCTGACCTGATGATTTTGTTTTATCTATTTCAAATTGTTGTTTTTCCCGTCAATACTTATGAACACCGCCTTTTTATGATTCTTTTTCTGGCAGGCCTTGGAGCAATGTTATCGAGTGATCCATCGAACTCAACATTGTCTATATTCTCTGCCATGCCAACTTCCATCCTCTCAGTGAAGACATTCACATTAGCTGAGCTGGACAAGGCCACTGAAAAATTTTGTTCAAGAAAAATATTGGGTGAAGGGGGTTTCGGGTGTGTATATCATGGGATAATTGAAGATGGAGCTGAAGTTGCTGTGAAATTACTTAATAGAGATAATAATCAAAACGGGGATCGTGAGTTTATTGCAGAAGTCGAGATGTTAAGCCGGTTACATCATCGAAACCTTGTTAAACTCATTGGTATATGCATTGAAGGAAGGACACGGTGCTTGGTTTATGAGCTTGTTCCAAATGGCAGCGTCGAATCTCATTTGCATGGTATGACAATTCTCCTGCAACAATTTGTTTATCTTGAGGTGGCAATTTTGAGCCATTTACTTATAAGTGAGTCAATTCATGTTGCATTTTATTATTTCAAACTGGTCATAAAAAATAATAGTCAAAAGGGGAAGGGGTAAAAAACAAACCAGTAAAGTGTAGTGTCCAAATAACATGAAGCATGGCACAAATAATAGCATAGCAGTAACACGAGGTACTACAAATAGTAGCAGTAAACTATAATAAAACAAAACAATATGTATCAAAAAATAATAGCAGTAAACTACTAATAGCACAGAACGATGATAAAACTATTTCAAGTTACAGGTAAAAGAAGCAGAAATATATGAATAAGGTAGCATGTATCCTCTAGAAAATAACTATCCACCGAGTGTAGGAACCCCAAGAAGAGTAGGAATGCCAAATACCTATCCGCTCCCCTAACAAATCTATATGTCAAGACGACACTGATGCAAAACTAAGGCAATCAAAAGTGTAAGAAAAGCCAAATCCCCAATGAAAAAGCGGGACAACCCTATATTGCAGTGTTTTTTGTTTTTTATA